>CAJHQQ010004470.1:0-27693 GCA_905132885.1 Moricandia moricandioides | reverse complement strand
TACAAATAAACCAGAATGAATCACGATGTAAGAAACTTGATCTGGACTCATAAATCAGTTTAGAATCATCCTGAAGTTGAATCAATATCATTGGACTTATGATGAAGAAGTTATCCCACTTTTAACCGAAGTGATTCCAGTTTGCCCTGTTTGGAGATTTGGGAATTTATTCTTGATACTAATAAAACCAGAATGAATCACGATGTAAGAAGCTTGATTTGGACTCATTAATCAGTGTAGAATCACCCTGAAGTTGAATCAATATCATTGGAGTTATGATGAAGAAGTTATCCCACTTTTACCGAAGTGATTCCAGTTTGCCCTGTTTGGAGATTTGGCAATTTCTTCTTGATACAATAAAACCAGAATGAATCACGATGTAAGAAGCTTGATCTGGACTCATAAATCAGTGTCGAATCACCCTGAAGTTGACTCAAGATCATAGGAGTTATGATGAAGAAGTTATCCCACTTTTAACCGAAGTGATTCCAGTTTGCCCTGTTTGGAGATTTGGGAATTTCTTCTTGATACTAATAAAACCAGAATGAATCACGATGTAAGAAGCTTGATTTGGACTCATTAATCAGTGTAGAATCATCCTGAAGTTGAATCAATATCATTGGACTTATGATGAAGAAGTTATCCCACTTTTAACCGAAGTGATTCCAGTTTGTCCTGTTTGGAGATTTGGGAATTTATTCTTGATACTAATAAAACCAGAATGAATCACGATGTAAGAAGCTTGATTTGGACTCATTAATCAGTGTAGAATCACCCTGAAGTTGAATCAATATCATTGGAGTTATGATGAAGAAGTTATCCCACTTTTAACCGAAGTGATTCCAGTTTGCCCTGTTTGGAGATTTGGCAATTTCTTCTTGATACTAATAAAACCAGAATGAATCACGATGTAAGAAACTTGATCTGGACTCATAAATCAGTGTAGAATCACCCTGAAGTTGAATCAATATCATTGGACTTATGATGAAGAAGTTATCCCACTTTTAACCGAAGTGATTCCAGTTTGCCCTGTTTGGAGATTTGGGAATTTATTCTTGATACTAATAAAACCAGAATGAATCACGATGTAAGAAGCTTGATTTGGACTCATTAATCAGTGTAGAATCACCCTGAAGTTGAATCAATATCATTGGAGTTATGATGAAGAAGTTATCCCACTTTTAACCGAAGTGATTCCAGTTTGCCCTGTTTGGAGATTTGGCAATTTCTTCTTGATACTAATAAAACCAGAATGAATCACGATGTAAGAAGCTTGATTTGGACTCATAAATCAGTGTCGAATCACCCTGAAGTTGACTCAAGATCATAGGAGTTATGATGAAGAAGTTATCCCACTTTTAACCGAAGTGATTCCAGTTTGCCCTGTTTGGAGATTTGGGAATTTATTCTTGATACTAATAAAACCAGAATGAATCACGATGTAAGAAGCTTGATTTGGACTCATTAATCAGTGTAGAATCACCCTGAAGTTGAATCAATATCATTGGAGTTATGATGAAGAAGTTATCCCACTTTTAACCGAAGTGATTCCAGTTTGCCCTGTTTGGAGATTTGGCAATTTCTTCTTGATACAAATAAAACCAGAATGAATCACGATGTAAGAAGCTTGATTTGGACTCATAAATCAGTGTAGAATCATCCTGAAGTTGAATCAATATCATCGGACTTATGATGAAGAAGTTATCCCACTTTTAACCGTAGTGATTCCAGTTTACCCTGTTTGGAGATTTGGCAATTTCTTCTTGATACAAATAAAACCAGAATGAATCACGATGTAAGAAACTTGATCTGGACTCATAAATCAGTTTAGAATCATCCTGAAGTTGAATCAATATCATTGGACTTATGATGAAGAAGTTATCCCACTTTTAACCGAAGTGATTCCAGTTTGTCCTGTTTGGAGATTTGGGAATTTATTCTTGATACTAATAAAACCAGAATGAATCACGATGTAAGAAGCTTGATTTGGACTCATTAATCAGTGTAGAATCACCCTGAAGTTGAATCAATATCATTGGAGTTATGATGAAGAAGTTATCCCACTTTTAACCGAAGTGATTCCAGTTTGCCCTGTTTGGAGATTTGGCAATTTCTTCTTGATACTAATAAAACCAGAATGAATCACGATGTAAGAACTTGATCTGGACTCATAAATCAGTGTCGAATCACCCTGAAGTTGAATCAATATCATTGGACTTATGATGAAGAAGTTATCCCACTTTTAACCGAAGTGATTCCAGTTTGCCCTGTTTGGAGATTTGGGAATTTATTCTTGATACTAATAAAACCAGAATGAATCACGATGTAAGAAGCTTGATTTGGACTCATTAATCAGTGTAGAATCATCCTGAAGTTGAATCAATATCATTGGACTTATGATGAAGAAGTTATCCCACTTTTAACCGAAGTGATTCCAGTTTGTCCTGTTTGGAGATTTGGGAATTTATTCTTGATACTAATAAAACCAGAATGAATCACGATGTAAGAAGCTTGATTTGGACTCATTAATCAGTGTAGAATCACCCTGAAGTTGAATCAATATCATTGGAGTTATGATGAAGAAGTTATCCCACTTTTAACCGAAGTGATTCCAGTTTGCCCTGTTTGGAGATTTGGCAATTTCTTCTTGATACAAATAAAACCAGAATGAATCACGATGTAAGAAGCTTGATTTGGACTCATAAATCAGTGTAGAATCACCCTGAAGTTGAATCAATATCATTGGACTTATGATGAAGAAGTTATCCCACTTTTAACCGTAGTGATTCCAGTTTACCCTGTTTGGAGATTTGGCAATTTCTTCTTGATACAAATAAAACCAGAATGAATCACGATGTAAGAAACTTGATCTGGACTCATAAATCAGTTTAGAATCATCCTGAAGTTGAATCAATATCATTGGACTTATGATGAAGAAGTTATCCCACTTTTAACCGAAGTGATTCCAGTTTGCCCTGTTTGGAGATTTGGGAATTTATTCTTGATACTAATAAAACCAGAATGAATCACGATGTAAGAAGCTTGATTTGGACTCATTAATCAGTGTAGAATCACCCTGAAGTTGAATCAATATCATTGGAGTTATGATGAAGAAGTTATCCCACTTTTAACCGAAGTGATTCCAGTTTGCCTGTTTGGAGATTTGGGAATTTATTCTTGATACTAATAAAACCAGAATGAATCACGATGTAAGAAGCTTGATTTGGACTCATTAATCAGTGTAGAATCACCCTGAAGTTGAATCAATATCATTGGAGTTATGATGAAGAAGTTATCCCACTTTTAACCGAAGTGATTCCAGTTTGCCCTGTTTGGAGATTTGGCAATTTCTTCTTGATACTAATAAAACCAGAATGAATCACGATGTAAGAAACTTGATTTGGACTCATAAATCAGTGTAGAATCACCCTGAAGTTGAATCAATATCATTGGACTTATGATGAAGAAGTTATCCCACTTTTAACCGAAGTGATTCCAGTTTGCCCTGTTTGGAGATTTGGGAATTTATTCTTGATACTAATAAAACCAGAATGAATCACGATGTAAGAAGCTTGATTTGGACTCATTAATCAGTGTAGAATCACCCTGAAGTTGAATCAATATCATTGGAGTTATGATGAAGAAGTTATCCCACTTTTAACCGAAGTGATTCCAGTTTGCCCTGTTTGGAGATTTGGCAATTTCTTCTTGATACTAATAAAACCAGAATGAATCACGATGTAAGAAGCTTGATTTGGACTCATTAATCAGTGTAGAATCACCCTGAAGTTGAATCAATATCATTGGAGTTATGATGAAGAAGTTATCCCACTTTTAACCGAAGTGATTCCAGTTTGCCCTGTTTGGAGATTTGGCAATTTCTTCTTGATACAAATAAAACCAGAATGAATCACGATGTAAGAAGCTTGATTTGGACTCATAAATCAGTGTAGAATCATCCTGAAGTTGAATCAATATCATTGGACTTATGATGAAGAAGTTATCCCACTTTTAACCGAAGTGATTCCAGTTTGCCCTGTTTGGAGATTTGGCAATTTCTTCTTGATACAAATAAAACCAGAATGAATCACGATGTAAGAAACTTGATCTGGACTCATAAATCAGTTTAGAATCATCCTGAAGTTGAATCAATATCATTGGACTTATGATGAAGAAGTTATCCCACTTTTAACCGAAGTGATTCCAGTTTGTCCTGTTTGGAGATTTGGGAATTTATTCTTGATACTAATAAAACCAGAATGAATCACGATGTAAGAAGCTTGATTTGGACTCATTAATCAGTGTAGAATCACCCTGAAGTTGAATCAATATCATTGGAGTTATGATGAAGAAGTTATCCCACTTTTAACCGAAGTGATTCCAGTTTGCCCTGTTTGGAGATTTGGCAATTTCTTCTTGATACTAATAAAACCAGAATGAATCACGATGTAAGAAACTTGATCTGGACTCATAAATCAGTGTCGAATCACCCTGAAGTTGAATCAATATCATTGGACTTATGATGAAGAAGTTATCCCACTTTTAACCGAAGTGATTCCAGTTTGCCCTGTTTGGAGATTTGGGAATTTATTCTTGATACTAATAAAACCAGAATGAATCACGATGTAAGAAGCTTGATTTGGACTCATTAATCAGTGTAGAATCACCCTGAAGTTGAATCAATATCATTGGAGTTATGATGAAGAAGTTATCCCACTTTTAACCGAAGTGATTCCAGTTTGCCCTGTTTGGAGATTTGGCAATTTCTTCTTGATACAAATAAAACCAGAATGAATCACGATGTAAGAAACTTGATCTGGACTCATAAATCAGTTTAGAATCATCCTGAAGTTGAATCAATATCATTGGACTTATGATGAAGAAGTTATCCCACTTTTAACCGAAGTGATTCCAGTTTGCCCTGTTTGGAGATTTGGGAATTTATTCTTGATACTAATAAAACCAGAATGAATCACGATGTAAGAAGCTTGATTTGGACTCATTAATCAGTTTAGAATCACCCTGAAGTTGAATCAATATCATTGGAGTTATGATGAAGAAGTTATCCCACTTTTAACCGAAGTGATTCCAGTTTGCCCTGTTTGGAGATTTGGCAATTTCTTCTTGATACTAATAAAACCAGAATGAATCACGATGTAAGAAGCTTGATTTGGACTCATAAATCAGTGTCGAATCACCCTGAAGTTGAATCAATATCATTGGAGTTATGATGAAGAAGTTATCCCACTTTTAACCGAAGTGATTCCAGTTTGCCCTGTTTGGAGATTTGGGAATTTATTCTTGATACTAATAAAACCAGAATGAATCACGATGTAAGAAGCTTGATTTGGACTCATTAATCAGTGTAGAATCACCCTGAAGTTGAATCAATATCATTGGACTTATGATGAAGAAGTTATCCCACTTTTAACCGAAGTGATTCCAGTTTGCCCTGTTTGGAGATTTGGGAATTTATTCTTGATACTAATAAAACCAGAATGAATCACGATGTAAGAAGCTTGATTTGGACTCATTAATCAGTGTAGAATCACCCTGAAGTTGAATCAATATCATTGGAGTTATGATGAAGAAGTTATCCCACTTTTAACCGAAGTGATTCCAGTTTGCCCTGTTTGGAGATTTGGCAATTTCTTCTTGATACTAATAAAACCAGAATGAATCACGATGTAAGAAACTTGATCTGGACTCATAAATCAGTGTCGAATCACCCTGAAGTTGAATCAATATCATTGGACTTATGATGAAGAAGTTATCCCACTTTTAACCGAAGTGATTCCAGTTTGCCCTGTTTGGAGATTTGGGAATTTATTCTTGATACTAATAAAACCAGAATGAATCACGATGTAAGAAGCTTGATTTGGACTCATTAATCAGTGTAGAATCACCCTGAAGTTGAATCAATATCATTGGAGTTATGATGAAGAAGTTATCCCACTTTTAACCGAAGTGATTCCAGTTTGCCCTGTTTGGAGATTTGGCAATTTCTTCTTGATACTAATAAAACCAGAATGAATCACGATGTAAGAAGCTTGATTTGGACTCATAAATCAGTGTCGAATCACCCTGAAGTTGAATCAATATCATAGGAGTTATGATGAAGAAGTTATCCCACTTTTAACCGAAGTGATTCCAGTTTGCCCTGTTTGGAGATTTGGGAATTTATTCTTGATACTAATAAAACCAGAATGAATCACGATGTAAGAAGCTTGATTTGGACTCATTAATCAGTGTAGAATCACCCTGAAGTTGAATCAATATCATTGGAGTTATGATGAAGAAGTTATCCCACTTTTAACCGAAGTGATTCCAGTTTGCCCTGTTTGGAGATTTGGCAATTTCTTCTTGATACAAATAAAACCAGAATGAATCACGATGTAAGAAGCTTGATTTGGACTCATAAATCAGTGTAGAATCATCCTGAAGTTGAATCAATATCATTGGACTTATGATGAAGAAGTTATCCCACTTTTAACCGTAGTGATTCCAGTTTGCCCTGTTTGGAGATTTGGCAATTTCTTCTTGATACAAATAAAACCAGAATGAATCACGATGTAAGAAACTTGATCTGGACTCATAAATCAGTTTAGAATCATCCTGAAGTTGAATCAATATCATTGGACTTATGATGAAGAAGTTATCCCACTTTTAACCGAAGTGATTCCAGTTTGTCCTGTTTGGAGATTTGGGAATTTATTCTTGATACTAATAAAACCAGAATGAATCACGATGTAAGAAGCTTGATTTGGACTCATTAATCAGTGTAGAATCACCCTGAAGTTGAATCAATATCATTGGAGTTATGATGAAGAAGTTATCCCACTTTTAACCGAAGTGATTCCAGTTTGCCCTGTTTGGAGATTTGGCAATTTCTTCTTGATACTAATAAAACCAGAATGAATCACGATGTAAGAAACTTGATTTGGACTCATAAATCAGTGTCGAATCACCCTGAAGTTGAATCAATATCATTGGACTTATGATGAAGAAGTTATCCCACTTTTAACCGAAGTGATTCCAGTTTGCCCTGTTTGGAGATTTGGGAATTTATTCTTGATACTAATAAAACCAGAATGAATCACGATGTAAGAAGCTTGATTTGGACTCATTAATCAGTGTAGAATCACCCTGAAGTTGAATCAATATCATTGGAGTTATGATGAAGAAGTTATCCCACTTTTAACCGAAGTGATTCCAGTTTGCCCTGTTTGGAGATTTGGCAATTTCTTCTTGATACTAATAAAACCAGAATGAATCACGATGTAAGAAACTTGATCTGGACTCATAAATCAGTTTAGAATCATCCTGAAGTTGAATCAATATCATTGGACTTATGATGAAGAAGTTATCCCACTTTTAACCGAAGTGATTCCAGTTTGCCCTGTTTGGAGATTTGGGAATTTATTCTTGATACTAATAAAACCAGAATGAATCACGATGTAAGAAGCTTGATTTGGACTCATTAATCAGTTTAGAATCACCCTGAAGTTGAATCAATATCATTGGAGTTATGATGAAGAAGTTATCCCACTTTTAACCGAAGTGATTCCAGTTTGCCCTGTTTGGAGATTTGGCAATTTCTTCTTGATACTAATAAAACCAGAATGAATCACGATGTAAGAAGCTTGATTTGGACTCATAAATCAGTGTCGAATCACCCTGAAGTTGAATCAATATCATTGGAGTTATGATGAAGAAGTTATCCCACTTTTAACCGAAGTGATTCCAGTTTGCCCTGTTTGGAGATTTGGGAATTTATTCTTGATACTAATAAAACCAGAATGAATCACGATGTAAGAAGCTTGATTTGGACTCATTAATCAGTGTAGAATCATCCTGAAGTTGAATCAATATCATTGGACTTATGATGAAGAAGTTATCCCACTTTTAACCGAAGTGATTCCAGTTTGTCCTGTTTGGAGATTTGGGAATTTATTCTTGATACTAATAAAACCAGAATGAATCACGATGTAAGAAGCTTGATTTGGACTCATTAATCAGTGTAGAATCACCCTGAAGTTGAATCAATATCATTGGAGTTATGATGAAGAAGTTATCCCACTTTTAACCGAAGTGATTCCAGTTTGCCCTGTTTGGAGATTTGGCAATTTCTTCTTGATACAAATAAAACCAGAATGAATCACGATGTAAGAAGCTTGATTTGGACTCATAAATCAGTGTAGAATCATCCTGAAGTTGAATCAATATCATTGGACTTATGATGAAGAAGTTATCCCACTTTTACCGAAGTGATTCCAGTTTGCCCTGTTTGGAGATTTGGCAATTTCTTCTTGATACTAATAAAACCAGAATGAATCACGATGTAAGAAACTTGATCTGGACTCATAAATCAGTTTAGAATCACCCTGAAGTTGAATCAATATCATTGGACTTATGATGAAGAAGTTATCCCACTTTTAACCGAAGTGATTCCAGTTTGCCCTGTTTGGAGATTTGGGAATTTATTCTTGATACTAATAAAACCAGAATGAATCACGATGTAAGAAGCTTGATTTGGACTCATTAATCAGTGTAGAATCACCCTGAAGTTGAATCAATATCATTGGAGTTATGATGAAGAAGTTATCCCACTTTTAACCGAAGTGATTCCAGTTTGCCCTGTTTGGAGATTTGGGAATTTATTCTTGATACTAATAAAACCAGAATGAATCACGATGTAAGAAGCTTGATTTGGACTCATTAATCAGTGTAGAATCACCCTGAAGTTGAATCAATATCATTGGAGTTATGATGAAGAAGTTATCCCACTTTTAACCGAAGTGATTCCAGTTTGCCCTGTTTGGAGATTTGGCAATTTCTTCTTGATACTAATAAAACCAGAATGAATCACGATGTAAGAAGCTTGATTTGGACTCATAAATCAGTGTAGAATCACCCTGAAGTTGAATCAATATCATTGGACTTATGATGAAGAAGTTATCCCACTTTTAACCGAAGTGATTCCAGTTTGCCCTGTTTGGAGATTTGGGAATTTATTCTTGATACTAATAAAACCAGAATGAATCACGATGTAAGAAGCTTGATTTGGACTCATTAATCAGTGTAGAATCACCCTGAAGTTGAATCAATATCATTGGAGTTATGATGAAGAAGTTATCCCACTTTTAACCGAAGTGATTCCAGTTTGCCCTGTTTGGAGATTTGGCAATTTCTTCTTGATACTAATAAAACCAGAATGAATCACGATGTAAGAAGCTTGATTTGGACTCATAAATCAGTGTCGAATCACCCTGAAGTTGAATCAATATCATTGGAGTTATGATGAAGAAGTTATCCCACTTTTAACCGAAGTGATTCCAGTTTGCCCTGTTTGGAGATTTGGGAATTTATTCTTGATACTAATAAAACCAGAATGAATCACGATGTAAGAAGCTTGATTTGGACTCATTAATCAGTGTAGAATCACCCTGAAGTTGAATCAATATCATTGGAGTTATGATGAAGAAGTTATCCCACTTTTAACCGAAGTGATTCCAGTTTGCCCTGTTTGGAGATTTGGCAATTTCTTCTTGATACAAATAAAACCAGAATGAATCACGATGTAAGAAGCTTGATTTGGACTCATAAATCAGTGTAGAATCATCCTGAAGTTGAATCAATATCATTGGACTTATGATGAAGAAGTTATCCCACTTTTAACCGAAGTGATTCCAGTTTGCCCTGTTTGGAGATTTGGGAATTTATTCTTGATACTAATAAAACCAGAATGAATCACGATGTAAGAAGCTTGATTTGGACTCATTAATCAGTGTAGAATCACCCTGAAGTTGAATCAATATCATTGGAGTTATGATGAAGAAGTTATCCCACTTTTAACCGAAGTGATTCCAGTTTGCCCTGTTTGGAGATTTGGCAATTTCTTCTTGATACTAATAAAACCAGAATGAATCACGATGTAAGAAGCTTGATTTGGACTCATAAATCAGTGTCGAATCACCCTGAAGTTGACTCAAGATCATAGGAGTTATGATGAAGAAGTTATCCCACTTTTAACCGAAGTGATTCCAGTTTGCCCTGTTTGGAGATTTGGGAATTTATTCTTGATACTAATAAAACCAGAATGAATCACGATGTAAGAAGCTTGATTTGGACTCATTAATCAGTGTAGAATCACCCTGAAGTTGAATCAATATCATTGGAGTTATGATGAAGAAGTTATCCCACTTTTAACCGAAGTGATTCCAGTTTGCCCTGTTTGGAGATTTGGCAATTTCTTCTTGATACAAATAAAACCAGAATGAATCACGATGTAAGAAGCTTGATTTGGACTCATAAATCAGTGTAGAATCATCCTGAAGTTGAATCAATATCATCGGACTTATGATGAAGAAGTTATCCCACTTTTAACCGTAGTGATTCCAGTTTATCCTGTTTGGAGATTTGGCAATTTCTTCTTGATACAAATAAAACCAGAATGAATCACGATGTAAGAAACTTGATCTGGACTCATAAATCAGTTTAGAATCATCCTGAAGTTGAATCAATATCATTGGACGTTATGATGAAGAAGTTATCCCACTTTTAACCGAAGTGATTCCAGTTTGTCCTGTTTGGAGATTTGGGAATTTATTCTTGATACTAATAAAACCAGAATGAATCACGATGTAAGAAGCTTGATTTGGACTCATTAATCAGTGTAGAATCACCCTGAAGTTGAATCAATATCATTGGAGTTATGATGAAGAAGTTATCCCACTTTTAACCGAAGTGATTCCAGTTTGCCCTGTTTGGAGATTTGGCAATTTCTTCTTGATACTAATAAAACCAGAATGAATCACGATGTAAGAAACTTGATCTGGACTCATAAATCAGTGTCGAATCACCCTGAAGTTGAATCAATATCATTGGACTTATGATGAAGAAGTTATCCCACTTTTAACCGAAGTGATTCCAGTTTGCCTGTTTGGAGATTTGAGAATTTATTCTTGATACTAATAAAACCAGAATGAATCACGATGTAAGAAGCTTGATTTGGACTCATTAATCAGTGTAGAATCACCCTGAAGTTGAATCAATATCATTGGAGTTATGATGAAGAAGTTATCCCACTTTTAACCGAAGTGATTCCAGTTTGCCCTGTTTGGAGATTTGGCAATTTCTTCTTGATACAAATAAAACCAGAATGAATCACGATGTAAGAAACTTGATCTGGACTCATAAATCAGTTTAGAATCATCCTGAAGTTGAATCAATATCATTGGACTTATGATGAAGAAGTTATCCCACTTTTAACCGAAGTGATTCCAGTTTGCCCTGTTTGGAGATTTGGGAATTTATTCTTGATACTAATAAAACCAGAATGAATCACGATGTAAGAAGCTTGATTTGGACTCATTAATCAGTGTAGAATCACCCTGAAGTTGAATCAATATCATTGGAGTTATGATGAAGAAGTTATCCCACTTTTAACCGAAGTGATTCCAGTTTGCCCTGTTTGGAGATTTGGCAATTTCTTCTTGATACTAATAAAACCAGAATGAATCACGATGTAAGAAGCTTGATTTGGACTCATAAATCAGTGTAGAATCACCCTGAAGTTGAATCAATATCATTGGAGTTATGATGAAGAAGTTATCCCACTTTTAACCGAAGTGATTCCAGTTTGCCCTGTTTGGAGATTTGGGAATTTATTCTTGATACTAATAAAACCAGAATGAATCACGATGTAAGAAGCTTGATTTGGACTCATTAATCAGTGTAGAATCACCCTGAAGTTGAATCAATATCATTGGACTTATGATGAAGAAGTTATCCCACTTTTAACCGAAGTGATTCCAGTTTGTCCTGTTTGGAGATTTGGGAATTTATTCTTGATACTAATAAAACCAGAATGAATCACGATGTAAGAAGCTTGATTTGGACTCATTAATCAGTGTAGAATCACCCTGAAGTTGAATCAATATCATTGGAGTTATGATGAAGAAGTTATCCCACTTTTAACCGAAGTGATTCCAGTTTGCCCTGTTTGGAGATTTGGCAATTTCTTCTTGATACTAATAAAACCAGAATGAATCACGATGTAAGAAACTTGATCTGGACTCATAAATCAGTGTCGAATCACCCTGAAGTTGAATCAATATCATTGGACTTATGATGAAGAAGTTATCCCACTTTTAACCGAAGTGATTCCAGTTTGCCCTGTTTGGAGATTTGGGAATTTATTCTTGATACTAATAAAACCAGAATGAATCACGATGTAAGAAGCTTGATTTGGACTCATTAATCAGTGTAGAATCACCCTGAAGTTGAATCAATATCATTGGAGTTATGATGAAGAAGTTATCCCACTTTTAACCGAAGTGATTCCAGTTTGCCCTGTTTGGAGATTTGGCAATTTCTTCTTGATACAAATAAAACCAGAATGAATCACGATGTAAGAAACTTGATCTGGACTCATAAATCAGTTTAGAATCATCCTGAAGTTGAATCAATATCATTGGACTTATGATGAAGAAGTTATCCCACTTTTAACCGAAGTGATTCCAGTTTGCCCTGTTTGGAGATTTGGGAATTTATTCTTGATACTAATAAAACCAGAATGAATCACGATGTAAGAAGCTTGATTTGGACTCATTAATCAGTTTAGAATCACCCTGAAGTTGAATCAATATCATTGGAGTTATGATGAAGAAGTTATCCCACTTTTAACCGAAGTGATTCCAGTTTGCCCTGTTTGGAGATTTGGCAATTTCTTCTTGATACTAATAAAACCAGAATGAATCACGATGTAAGAAGCTTGATTTGGACTCATAAATCAGTGTCGAATCACCCTGAAGTTGACTCAAGATCATAGGAGTTATGATGAAGAAGTTATCCCACTTTTAACCGAAGTGATTCCAGTTTGCCCTGTTTGGAGATTTGGGAATTTATTCTTGATACTAATAAAACCAGAATGAATCACGATGTAAGAAGCTTGATTTGGACTCATTAATCAGTGTAGAATCACCCTGAAGTTGAATCAATATCATTGGAGTTATGATGAAGAAGTTATCCCACTTTTAACCGAAGTGATTCCAGTTTGCCCTGTTTGGAGATTTGGCAATTTCTTCTTGATACAAATAAAACCAGAATGAATCACGATGTAAGAAGCTTGATTTGGACTCATAAATCAGTGTAGAATCATCCTGAAGTTGAATCAATATCATTGGACTTATGATGAAGAAGTTATCCCACTTTTAACCGTAGTGATTCCAGTTTACCCTGTTTGGAGATTTGGCAATTTCTTCTTGATACAAATAAAACCAGAATGAATCACGATGTAAGAAACTTGATCTGGACTCATAAATCAGTTAGAATCATCCTGAAGTTGAATCAATATCATTGGACTTATGATGAAGAAGTTATCCCACTTTTAACCGAAGTGATTCCAGTTTGTCCTGTTTGGAGATTTGGGAATTTATTCTTGATACTAATAAAACCAGAATGAATCACGATGTAAGAAGCTTGATTTGGACTCATAAATCAGTGTAGAATCACCCTGAAGTTGAATCAATATCATTGGAGTTATGATGAAGAAGTTATCCCACTTTTAACCGAAGTGATTCCAGTTTGCCCTGTTTGGAGATTTGGGAATTTATTCTTGATACTAATAAAACCAGAATGAATCACGATGTAAGAAGCTTGATTTGGACTCATTAATCAGTGTAGAATCACCCTGAAGTTGAATCAATATCATTGGAGTTATGATGAAGAAGTTATCCCACTTTTAACCGAAGTGATTCCAGTTTGCCCTGTTTGGAGATTTGGCAATTTCTTCTTGATACTAATAAAACCAGAATGAATCACGATGTAAGAAGCTTGATTTGGACTCATAAATCAGTGTAGAATCATCCTGAAGTTGAATCAATATCATTGGACTTATGATGAAGAAGTTATCCCACTTTTAACCGAAGTGATTCCAGTTTGCCCTGTTTGGAGATTTGGCAATTTCTTCTTGATACTAATAAAACCAGAATGAATCACGATGTAAGAAGCTTGATTTGGACTCATAAATCAGTGTAGAATCATCCTGAAGTTGAATCAATATCATTGGAGTTATGATGAAGAAGTTATCCCACTTTTAACCGAAGTGATTCCAGTTTGCCCTGTTTGGAGATTTGGGAATTTATTCTTGATACTAATAAAACCAGAATGAATCACGATGTAAGAAGCTTGATTTGGACTCATTAATCAGTGTAGAATCACCCTGAAGTTGAATCAATATCATTGGAGTTATGATGAAGAAGTTATCCCACTTTTAACCGAAGTGATTCCAGTTTGCCCTGTTTGGAGATTTGGCAATTTCTTCTTGATACTAATAAAACCAGAATGAATCACGATGTAAGAAGCTTGATTTGGACTCATAAATCAGTGTCGAATCACCCTGAAGTTGAATCAAGATCATAGGAGTTATGATGAAGAAGTTATCCCACTTTTAACCGAAGTGATTCCAGTTTGCCCTGTTTGGAGATTTGGGAATTTATTCTTGATACTAATAAAACCAGAATGAATCACGATGTAAGAAGCTTGATTTGGACTCATAATCAGTGTAGAATCACCCTGAAGTTGAATCAATATCATTGGACTTATGATGAAGAAGTTATCCCACTTTTAACCGAAGTGATTCCAGTTTGCCCTGTTTGGAGATTTGGCAATTTCTTCTTGATACAAATAAAACCAGAATGAATCACGATGTAAGAAACTTGATTTGGACTCATAAATCAGTTTAGAATCATCCTGAAGTTGAATCAATATCATTGGACTTATGATGAAGAAGTTATCCCACTTTTAACCGAAGTGATTCCAGTTTGCCCTGTTTGGAGATTTGGGAATTTATTCTTGATACTAATAAAACCAGAATGAATCACGATGTAAGAAGCTTGATTTGGACTCATTAATCAGTGTAGAATCACCCTGAAGTTGAATCAATATCATTGGAGTTATGATGAAGAAGTTATCCCACTTTTAACCGAAGTGATTCCAGTTTGCCCTGTTTGGAGATTTGGCAATTTCTTCTTGATACAAATAAAACCAGAATGAATCACGATGTAAGAAGCTTGATTTGGACTCATAAATCAGTGTAGAATCACCCTGAAGTTGAATCAATATCATTGGAGTTATGATGAAGAAGTTATCCCACTTTTAACCGAAGTGATTCCAGTTTGCCCTGTTTGGAGATTTGGGAATTTATTCTTGATACTAATAAAACCAGAATGAATCACGATGTAAGAAGCTTGATTTGGACTCATTAATCAGTGTAGAATCACCCTGAAGTTGAATCAATATCATTGGAGTTATGATGAAGAAGTTATCCCACTTTTAACCGAAGTGATTCCAGTTTGCCCTGTTTGGAGATTTGGCAATTTCTTCTTGATACTAATAAAACCAGAATGAATCACGATGTAAGAAGCTTGATTTGGACTCATAAATCAGTGTCGAATCACCCTGAAGTTGAATCAATATCATAGGAGTTATGATGAAGAAGTTATCCCACTTTTAACCGAAGTGATTCCAGTTTGCCCTGTTTGG
Organism: Moricandia moricandioides; assembly: GCA_905132885.1. Classification (NCBI taxonomy): domain Eukaryota; kingdom Viridiplantae; phylum Streptophyta; class Magnoliopsida; order Brassicales; family Brassicaceae; genus Moricandia; species Moricandia moricandioides. The sequence goes on along the minus strand of CAJHQQ010004470.1, from coordinate 12,147 downwards.
AGATTTGGGAATTTATTCTTGATACTAATAAAACCAGAATGAATCACGATGTAAGAAGCTTGATTTGGACTCATTAATCAGTGTAGAATCACCCTGAAGTTGAATCAATATCATTGGAGTTATGATGAAGAAGTTATCCCACTTTTAACCGAAGTGATTCCAGTTTGCCCTGTTTGGAGATTTGGAATTTATTCTTGATACTAATAAAACCAGAATGAATCACGATGTAAGAAGCTTGATTTGGACTCATAAATCAGTGTAGAATCACCCTGAAGTTGAATCAATATCATTGGAGTTATGATGAAGAAGTTATCCCACTTTTAACCGAAGTGATTCCAGTTTGCCCTGTTTGGAGATTTGGCAATTTCTTCTTGATACTAATAAAACCAGAATGAATCACGATGTAAGAAGCTTGATTTGGACTCATAAATCAGTGTCGAATCACCCTGAAGTTGAATCAATATCATTGGACTTATGATGAAGAAGTTATCCCACTTTTAACCGAAGTGATTCCAGTTTGTCCTGTTTGGAGATTTGGGAATTTATTCTTGATACTAATAAAACCAGAATGAATCACGATGTAAGAAGCTTGATTTGGACTCATTAATCAGTGTAGAATCACCCTGAAGTTGAATCAATATCATTGGAGTTATGATGAAGAAGTTATCCCACTTTTAACCGAAGTGATTCCAGTTTGCCCTGTTTGGAGATTTGGCAATTTCTTCTTGATACTAATAAAACCAGAATGAATCACGATGTAAGAAGCTTGATTTGGACTCATAAATCAGTGTAGAATCATCCTGAAGTTGAATCAATATCATTGGACTTATGATGAAGAAGTTATCCCACTTTTAACCGTAGTGATTCCAGTTTACCCTGTTTGGAGATTTGGCAATTTCTTCTTGATACAAATAAAACCAGAATGAATCACGATGTAAGAAACTTGATTTGGACTCATAAATCAGTTTAGAATCATCCTGAAGTTGAATCAATATCATTGGACTTATGATGAAGAAGTTATCCCACTTTTAACCGAAGTGATTCCAGTTTGTCCTGTTTGGAGATTTGGGAATTTATTCTTGATACTAATAAAACCAGAATGAATCACGATGTAAGAAGCTTGATTTGGACTCATTAATCAGTGTAGAATCACCCTGAAGTTGAATCAATATCATTGGAGTTATGATGAAGAAGTTATCCCACTTTTAACCGAAGTGATTCCAGTTTGCCCTGTTTGGAGATTTGGCAATTTCTTCTTGATACTAATAAAACCAGAATGAATCACGATGTAAGAAGCTTGATTTGGACTCATAAATCAGTGTCGAATCACCCTGAAGTTGACTCAAGATCATAGGAGTTATGATGAAGAAGTTATCCCACTTTTAACCGAAGTGATTCCAGTTTGCCCTGTTTGGAGATTTGGGAATTTATTCTTGATACTAATAAAACCAGAATGAATCACGATGTAAGAAGCTTGATTTGGACTCATTAATCAGTGTAGAATCACCCTGAAGTTGAATCAATATCATTGGAGTTATGATGAAGAAGTTATCCCACTTTTAACCGAAGTGATTCCAGTTTGCCCTGTTTGGAGATTTGGCAATTTCTTCTTGATACAAATAAAACCAGAATGAATCACGATGTAAGAAACTTGATTTGGACTCATAAATCAGTGTAGAATCATCCTGAAGTTGAATCAATATCATTGGACTTATGATGAAGAAGTTATCCCACTTTTAACTGTAGTGATTCCAGTTTACCCTGTTTGGAGATTTGGCAATTTCTTCTTGATACTAATAAAACCAGAATGAATCACGATGTAAGAAGCTTGATTTGGACTCATAATCAGTGTAGAATCACCCTGAAGTTGAATCAATATCATTGGAGTTATGATGAAGAAGTTATCCCACTTTTAACCGAAGTGATTCCAGTTTGCCCTGTTTGGAGATTTGGCAATTTCTTCTTGATACTAATAAAACCAGAATGAATCACGATGTAAGAAGCTTGATTTGGACTCATAAATCAGTGTCGAATCACCCTGAAGTTGACTCAAGATCATAGGAGTTATGATGAAGAAGTTATCCCACTTTTAACCGAAGTGATTCCAGTTTGCCCTGTTTGGAGATTTGGCAATTTATTCTTGATACTAATAAAACCAGAATGAATCACGATGTAAGAAGCTTGATTTGGACTCATAAATCAGTGTAGAATCACCCTGAAGTTGAATCAATATCATTGGAGTTATGATGAAGAAGTTATCCCACTTTTAACCGAAGTGATTCCAGTTTGCCCTGTTTGGAGATTTGGCAATTTCTTCTTGATACAAATAAAACCAGAATGAATCACGATGTAAGAAGCTTGATTTGGACTCATAAATCAGTGTAGAATCATCCTGAAGTTGAATCAATATCATTGGAGTTATGATGAAGAAGTTATCCCACTTTTAACCGAAGTGATTCCAGTTTGTCCTGTTTGGAGATTTGGGAATTTATTCTTGATACTAATAAAACCAGAATGAATCACGATGTAAGAAGCTTGATTTGGACTCATTAATCAGTGTAGAATCACCCTGAAGTTGAATCAATATCATTGGAGTTATGATGAAGAAGTTATCCCACTTTTAACCGAAGTGATTCCAGTTTGCCCTGTTTGGAGATTTGGCAATTTCTTCTTGATACTAATAAAACCAGAATGAATCACGATGTAAGAAGCTTGATTTGGACTCATAAATCAGTGTCGAATCACCCTGAAGTTGAATCAATATCATTGGACTTATGATGAAGAAGTTATCCCACTTTTAACCGAAGTGATTCCAGTTTGCCCTGTTTGGAGATTTGGGAATTTATTCTTGATACTAATAAAACCAGAATGAATCACGATGTAAGAAGCTTGATTTGGACTCATTAATCAGTGTAGAATCACCCTGAAGTTGAATCAATATCATTGGAGTTATGATGAAGAAGTTATCCCACTTTTAACCGAAGTGATTCCAGTTTGCCCTGTTTGGAGATTTGGGAATTTATTCTTGATACTAATAAAACCAGAATGAATCACGATGTAAGAAGCTTGATTTGGACTCATTAATCAGTGTAGAATCACCCTGAAGTTGAATCAATATCATTGGAGTTATGATGAAGAAGTTATCCCACTTTTAACCGAAGTGATTCCAGTTTGCCCTGTTTGGAGATTTGGCAATTTCTTCTTGATACTAATAAAACCAGAATGAATCACGATGTAAGAAGCTTGATTTGGACTCATAATCAGTGTAGAATCACCCTGAAGTTGAATCAATATCATTGGAGTTATGATGAAGAAGTTATCCCACTTTTAACCGAAGTGATTCCAGTTTGCCCTGTTTGGAGATTTGGCAATTTCTTCTTGATACTAATAAAACCAGAATGAATCACGATGTAAGAAGCTTGATTTGGACTCATAAATCAGTGTAGAATCACCCTGAAGTTGAATCAATATCATTGGACTTATGATGAAGAAGTTATCCCACTTTTAACCGAAGTGATTCCAGTTTACCCTGTTTGGAGATTTGGCAATTTCTTCTTGATACAAATAAAACCAGAATGAATCACGATGTAAGAAACTTGATTGGACTCATAAATCAGTTTAGAATCATCCTGAAGTTGAATCAATATCATTGGACTTATGATGAAGAAGTTATCCCACTTTTAACCGAAGTGATTCCAGTTTGCCCTGTTTGGAGATTTGGGAATTTATTCTTGATACTAATAAAACCAGAATGAATCACGATGTAAGAAGCTTGATTTGGACTCATTAATCAGTGTAGAATCACCCTGAAGTTGAATCAATATCATTGGAGTTATGATGAAGAAGTTATCCCACTTTTAACCGAAGTGATTCCAGTTTGCCCTGTTTGGAGATTTGGCAATTTCTTCTTGATACTAATAAAACCAGAATGAATCACGATGTAAGAAGCTTGATTTGGACTCATAAATCAGTGTCGAATCACCCTGAAGTTGAATCAATATCATTGGACTTATGATGAAGAAGTTATCCCACTTTTAACCGAAGTGATTCCAGTTTGCCCTGTTTGGAGATTTGGGAATTTATTCTTGATACTAATAAAACCAGAATGAATCACGATGTAAGAAGCTTGATTTGGACTCATTAATCAGTGTAGAATCACCCTGAAGTTGAATCAATATCATTGGAGTTATGATGAAGAAGTTATCCCACTTTTAACCGAAGTGATTCCAGTTTGCCTGTTTGGAGATTTGGGAATTTATTCTTGATACTAATAAAACCAGAATGAATCACGATGTAAGAAGCTTGATTTGGACTCATTAATCAGTGTAGAATCACCCTGAAGTTGAATCAATATCATTGGAGTTATGATGAAGAAGTTATCCCACTTTTAACCGAAGTGATTCCAGTTTGCCCTGTTTGGAGATTTGGCAATTTCTTCTTGATACTAATAAAACCAGAATGAATCACGATGTAAGAAGCTTGATTTGGACTCATAAATCAGTGTAGAATCATCCTGAAGTTGAATCAATATCATTGGACTTATGATGAAGAAGTTATCCCACTTTTAACCGAAGTGATTCCAGTTTGCCCTGTTTGGAGATTTGGCAATTTCTTCTTGATACAAATAAAACCAGAATGAATCACGATGTAAGAAGCTTGATTTGGACTCATAAATCAGTGTAGAATCATCCTGAAGTTGAATCAATATCATTGGACTTATGATGAAGAAGTTATCCCACTTTTAACCGAAGTGATTCCAGTTTGCCCTGTTTGGAGATTTGGAATTTATTCTTGATACTAATAAAACCAGAATGAATCACGATGTAAGAAGCTTGATTTGGACTCATTAATCAGTGTAGAATCACCCTGAAGTTGAATCAATATCATTGGAGTTATGATGAAGAAGTTATCCCACTTTTAACCGAAGTGATTCCAGTTTGCCCTGTTTGGAGATTTGGCAATTTCTTCTTGATACTAATAAAACCAGAATGAATCACGATGTAAGAAGCTTGATTTGGACTCATAAATCAGTGTCGAATCACCCTGAAGTTGACTCAAGATCATAGGAGTTATGATGAAGAAGTTATCCCACTTTTAACCGAAGTGATTCCAGTTTGCCCTGTTTGGAGATTTGGGAATTTATTCTTGATACTAATAAAACCAGAATGAATCACGATGTAAGAAGCTTGATTTGGACTCATTAATCAGTGTAGAATCACCCTGAAGTTGAATCAATATCATTGGAGTTATGATGAAGAAGTTATCCCACTTTTAACCGAAGTGATTCCAGTTTGCCCTGTTTGGAGATTTGGCAATTTCTTCTTGATACAAATAAAACCAGAATGAATCACGATGTAAGAAGCTTGATTTGGACTCATAAATCAGTGTAGAATCATCCTGAAGTTGAATCAATATCATCGGACTTATGATGAAGAAGTTATCCCACTTTTAACCGTAGTGATTCCAGTTTACCCTGTTTGGAGATTTGGCAATTTCTTCTTGATACTAAATAAAACCAGAATGAATCACGATGTAAGAAACTTGATCTGGACTCATAAATCAGTTTAGAATCATCCTGAAGTTGAATCAATATCATTGGACTTATGATGAAGAAGTTATCCCACTTTTAACCGAAGTGATTCCAGTTTGTCCTGTTTGGAGATTTGGAATTTATTCTTGATACTAATAAAACCAGAATGAATCACGATGTAAGAAGCTTGATTTGGACTCATTAATCAGTGTAGAATCACCCTGAAGTTGAATCAATGTCATTGGAGTTATGATGAAGAAGTTATCCCACTTTTAACCGAAGTGATTCCAGTTTGCCCTGTTTGGAGATTTGGCAATTTCTTCTTGATACTAATAAAACCAGAATGAATCACGATGTAAGAAGCTTGATTTGGACTCATAAATCAGTGTCGAATCACCCTGAAGTTGACTCAAGATCATAGGAGTTATGATGAAGAAGTTATCCCACTTTTAACCGAAGTGATTCCAGTTTGTCCTGTTTGGAGATTTGGGAATTTATTCTTGATACTAATAAAACCAGAATGAATCACGATGTAAGAAGCTTGATTTGGACTCATTAATCAGTGTAGAATCACCCTGAAGTTGAATCAATATCATTGGAGTTATGATGAAGAAGTTATCCCACTTTTAACCGAAGTGATTCCAGTTTGCCCTGTTTGGAGATTTGGGAATTTATTCTTGATACTAATAAAACCAGAATGAATCACGATGTAAGAAGCTTGATTTGGACTCATTAATCAGTGTAGAATCACCCTGAAGTTGAATCAATATCATTGGAGTTATGATGAAGAAGTTATCCCACTTTTAACCGAAGTGATTCCAGTTTGCCCTGTTTGGAGATTTGGCAATTTCTTCTTGATACTAATAAAACCAGAATGAATCACGATGTAAGAAGCTTGATTTGGACTCATAAATCAGTGTCGAATCACCCTGAAGTTGACTCAAGATCATAGGAGTTATGATGAAGAAGTTATCCCACTTTTAACCGAAGTGATTCCAGTTTGCCCTGTTTGGAGATTTGGGAATTTATTCTTGATACTAATAAAACCAGAATGAATCACGATGTAAGAAGCTTGATTTGGACTCATTAATCAGTGTAGAATCACCCTGAAGTTGAATCAATATCATTGGAGTTATGATGAAGAAGTTATCCCACTTTTAACCGAAGTGATTCCAGTTTGCCCTGTTTGGAGATTTGGCAATTTCTTCTTGATACAAATAAAACCAGAATGAATCACGATGTAAGAAGCTTGATTTGGACTCATAAATCAGTGTAGAATCATCCTGAAGTTGAATCAATATCATCGGACTTATGATGAAGAAGTTATCCCACTTTTAACCGTAGTGATTCCAGTTTACCCTGTTTGGAGATTTGGCAATTTCTTCTTGATACAAATAAAACCAGAATGAATCACGATGTAAGAAACTTGATCTGGACTCATAAATCAGTTTAGAATCATCCTGAAGTTGAATCAATATCATTGGACTTATGATGAAGAAGTTATCCCACTTTTAACCGAAGTGATTCCAGTTTGTCCTGTTTGGAGATTTGGGAATTTATTCTTGATACTAATAAAACCAGAATGAATCACGATGTAAGAAGCTTGATTTGGACTCATTAATCAGTGTAGAATCACCCTGAAGTTGAATCAATATCATTGGAGTTATGATGAAGAAGTTATCCCACTTTTAACCGAAGTGATTCCAGTTTGTCCTGTTTGGAGATTTGGCAATTTCTTCTTGATACAAATAAAACCAGAATGAATCACGATGTAAGAAGCTTGATTTGGACTCATAAATCAGTGTAGAATCATCCTGAAGTTGAATCAATATCATTGGACTTATGATGAAGAAGTTATCCCACTTTTAACCGTAGTGATTCCAGTTTGCCCTGTTTGGAGATTTGGCAATTTCTTCTTGATACAAATAAAACCAGAATGAATCACGATGTAAGAAGCTTGATTTGGACTCATAAATCAGTTAGAATCACCCTGAAGTTGAATCAATATCATTGGAGTTATGATGAAGAAGTTATCCCACTTTTAACCGAAGTGATTCCAGTTTGTCCTGTTTGGAGATTTGGCAATTTCTTCTTGATACTAATAAAACCAGAATGAATCACGATGTAAGAAGCTTGATTTGGACTCATAAATCAGTGTCGAATCACCCTGAAGTTGACTCAATATCATTGGAGTTATGATGAAGAAGTTATCCCACTTTTAACCGAAGTGATTCCAGTTTGTCCTGTTTGGAGATTTGGCAATTTATTCTTGATACTAATAAAACCAGAATGAATCACGATGTAAGAAGCTTGATTTGGACTCATAAATCAGTGTAGAATCACCCTGAAGTTGAATCAATATCATTGGACTTATGATGAAGAAGTTATCCCACTTTTAACCGAAGTGATTCCAGTTTGCCCTGTTTGGAGATTTGGGAATTTATTCTTGATACTAATAAAACCAGAATGAATCACGATGTAAGAAGCTTGATTTGGACTCATTAATCAGTGTAGAATCACCCTGAAGTTGAATCAATATCATTGGAGTTATGATGAAGAAGTTATCCCACTTTTAACCGAAGTGATTCCAGTTTGCCCTGTTTGGAGATTTGGCAATTTCTTCTTGATACAAATAAAACCAGAATGAATCACGATGTAAGAAGCTTGATTTGGACTCATAAATCAGTGTAGAATCATCCTGAAATTGAATCGATATCATTAGACTTATGTCGAAGAAGTTATCCCACGTTTAACCGTAGTGATTCCAGTTTACCCTGTTTAGAGATTTGGCAATTTCTTCTTGATACAAATAAAACCAGAATGAATCACGATGTAATAAACTTGATCTGGACTCATAAATCAGTTTAGAATCATCCTGAAGTTGAATCAATATCATTGGACTTATGATGAAGAAGTTATCCCACTTTTAACCGAAGTTATTCCAGTTTGCCCTGTTTGGAGATTTGGGAATTTATTCTTGATAGTAATAAAACCAGAATGAATCACGATGTAAGAAGCTTGATTTGGACTCATTAATCAGTGTAGAATCATCCTGAAGTTGAATCAATATCATTGGACTTATGATGAAGAAGTTATCCCACATTTAAACGAAGTGATTCCAGTTTGTCCTGTTTGGAGATTTGGCAATTTCTTCTTGATACTAATAAAACCAGAATGAATCACGATGTAAGAAGCTTGATTTGGACTCATAAATCAGTGTCGAATCAACCTGAAGTTGACTCAAGATCATAGGAGTTATGATGAAGAAGTTATCCCACTTTTAACCGAAGTGATTCCAGTTTGCCCTGTTTGGAGATTTGGGAATTTATTCTTGATACTAATAAAACCAGAATGAATCACGATGTAAGAAGCTTGATTTGGACTCATTAATCAGTGTAGAATCACCCTGAAGTTGAATCAATATCATTGGAGTTATGATGAAGAAGTTATCCCAATTTTAACCGAAGTGATTCCAGTTTGCCCTGTTTGGAGATTTGGCAATTTCTTCTTGATACAAATAAAACCAGAATGAATCACGATGTAAGAAGCTTGATTTGGACTCATAAATCAGTGTAGAATCATCCTGAAGTTGAATCAATATCATCGGACTTATGATGAAGAAGTTATCCCACTTTTAACCGTAGTGATTCCAGTTTACCCTGTTTGGAGATTTGGCAATTTCTTCTTGATACTAAATAAAACCAGAATGAATCACGATGTAAGAAACTTGATCTGGACTCATAAATCAGTTTAGAATCATCCTGAAGTTGAATCAATATCATTGGACTTATGATGAAGAAGTTATCCCACTTTTAACCGAAGTGATTCCAGTTTGTCCTGTTTGGAGATTTGGGAATTTATTCTTGATACTAATAAAACCAGAATGAATCACGATGTAAGAAGCTTGATTTGGACTCATTAATCAGTGTAGAATCACCCTGAAGTTGAATCAATGTCATTGGAGTTATGATGAAGAAGTTATCCCACTTTTAACCGAAGTGATTCCAGTTTGCCCTGTTTGGAGATTTGGCAATTTCTTCTTGATACTAATAAAACCAGAATGAATCACGATGTAAGAAGCTTGATTTGGACTCATAAATCAGTGTAGAATCACCCTGAAGTTGAATCAATATCATTGGAGTTATGATGAAGAAGTTATCCCACTTTTAACCGAAGTGATTCCAGTTTACCCTGTTTGGAGATTTGGCAATTTCTTCTTGATACAAATAAAACCAGAATGAATCACGATGTAAGAAACTTGATCTGGACTCATAAATCAGTTTAGAATCATCCTGAAGTTGAATCAATATCATTGGACTTATGATGAAGAAGTTATCCCACTTTTAACCGAAGTGATTCCAGTTTGCCCTGTTTGGAGATTTGGGAATTTATTCTTGATACTAATAAAACCAGAATGAATCACGATGTAAGAAGCTTGATTTGGACTCATTAATCAGTGTAGAATCACCCTGAAGTTGAATCAATATCATTGGAGTTATGATGAAGAAGTTATCCCACTTTTAACCGAAGTGATTCCAGTTTGCCCTGTTTGGAGATTTGGCAATTTCTTCTTGATACTAATAAAACCAGAATGAATCACGATGTAAGAAGCTTGATTTGGACTCATAAATCAGTGTCGAATCACCCTGAAGTTGACTCAAGATCATAGGAGTTATGATGAAGAAGTTATCCCACTTTTAACCGAAGTGATTCCAGTTTGCCCTGTTTGGAGATTTGGAATTTATTCTTGATACTAATAAAACCAGAATGAATCACGATGTAAGAAGCTTGATTTGGACTCATTAATCAGTGTAGAATCACCCTGAAGTTGAATCAATATCATTGGAGTTATGATGAAGAAGTTATCCCACTTTTAACCGAAGTGATTCCAGTTTGCCTGTTTGGAGATTTGGCAATTTCTTCTTGATACAAATAAAACCAGAATGAATCACGATGTAAGAAGCTTGATTTGGACTCATAAATCAGTGTAGAATCATCCTGAAGTTGAATCAATATCATCGGACTTATGATGAAGAAGTTATCCCACTTTTAACCGTAGTGATTCCAGTTTACCCTGTTTGGAGATTTGGCAATTTCTTCTTGATACAAATAAAACCAGAATGAATCACGATGTAAGAAACTTGATCTGGACTCATAAATCAGTTTAGAATCATCCTGAAGTTGAATCAATATCATTGGACTTATGATGAAGAAGTTATCCCACTTTTAACCGAAGTGATTCCAGTTTGTCCTGTTTGGAGATTTGGGAATTTATTCTTGATACTAATAAAACCAGAATGAATCACGATGTAAGAAGCTTGATTTGGACTCATTAATCAGTGTAGAATCACCCTGAAGTTGAATCAATGTCATTGGAGTTATGATGAAGACGTTATCCCACTTTTAACCGAAGTGATTCCAGTTTGCCCTGTTTGGAGATTTGGCAATTTCTTCTTGATACTAATAAAACCAGAATGAATCACGATGTAAGAAGCTTGATTTGGACTCATAAATCAGTGTCGAATCACCCTGAAGTTGACTCAAGATCATAGGAGTTATGATGAAGAAGTTATCCCACTTTTAACCGAAGTGATTCCAGTTTGTCCTGTTTGGAGATTTGGAATTTATTCTTGATACTAATAAAACCAGAATGAATCACGATGTAAGAAGCTTGATTTGGACTCATTAATCAGTGTAGAATCACCCTGAAGTTGAATCAATATCATTGGAGTTATGATGAAGAAGTTATCCCACTTTTAACCGAAGTGATTCCATTTTGCCCTGTTTGGAGATTTGGGAATTTATTCTTGATACTAATAAAACCAGAATGAATCACGATGTAAGAAGCTAGATTTGGACTCATTAATCAGTGTAGAATCACCCTGAAGTTGAATCAATATCATTGGAGTTATGATGAAGAAGTTATCCCACTTTTAACCGAAATGATTCCAGTTTGCCCTGTTTGGAGATTTGGCAATTTCTTCTTGATACTAATAAAACTAGAATGAATCACGATGTAAGAAACTTGATTTGGACTCATAAATCAGTGTCGAATCACCCTGAAGTTGACTCAAGATCATATAAGTTATGATGCACAAGTTTTCTCACTTTTAACCGAATTGATTCCAGTTTATCCTGTTTGGAGATTTGGGAATTTATTCTTGATACTAATAAAACTAGAATGAATCACGATGTAAGAAGCTTGATTTGGACTCATTAATCAGTGTAGAATCACCCTGAAGTTGAATCAATATCATTGGAGTTATGATGAAGAAGTTATCCCACTTTTAACCGAAATGATTCCAGTTTGCCCTGTTTGGAGATTTGGCAATTTCTTCTTGATACTAATAAAACCAGAATGAATCACGATGTAAGAAACTTGATTTGGACTCATAAATCAGTGTCGAATCACCCTGAAGTTGACTAAGATCATATAAGTTATGATGCACAAGTTATCTCACTTTTAACCGGAGTGATTCCAGTTTGTCCTGTTTGGAGATTTGGGAATTTATTCTTGATACTAATAAAACTAGAATGAATCACGATGTAAGAAGCTTGATTTGGACTCATTAATCAGTGTAGAATCACCCTGAAGTTGAATCAATATCATTGGAGTT
>CAJHQQ010004469.1:0-27719 GCA_905132885.1 Moricandia moricandioides | reverse complement strand
AAAACCCCTATACCAGAGTAACGGATCCCTGAAAAGATCAAGGTACCCACTTACACCAAGTAACGAGTGATCCCAAGGCTCACCTACAAGCCTTCCAGATCGCGATGGGAAGTGCAAAATTCAAGAAAACGAAAGAGAAGCTGGCCATTGTTCGCATCTTCGTCAAGAAAATCGAAGGATCTCGCGCTGGAGTGGTTCCAGACCTAACCCTAAACTCCATCAATAAAGTTCGCCAAGTCCCGCTTCGGAGTTTCTCAGAATTCCTATGTTCATAGATCGAGAACACCTCCAACGTCGACCTTTGGTGATTTACTCAAAAGGAAGACGAACCTCTCCGTGACTTCATGAACATATTCAAAATCGTCCATGTCCAGGGTTAAGCAGAATAAGCGACAAGGTGGCCATAGAACGCCCCTCCATAAAACGCTCTGGTACAAGTAAAAATTCAAGGAAGTGGATGACCCTCGACAAACAATGCATTATCCAGGATGGTTGGCTCCATAAAGCATGGGCTACAATCATCATCGAAGAAAAGATGACCAAGGTCTTGTCATCAAATCATAAGTGTCATCGAAGACGCCCCATCAAAAGATTCGGCCATCAGATCAGAAGCATAAAAAGAAAACTATCATAACGATAAGTACATCCATAATGAGGGGGAAGATCTGCAGGAAGCGCATAACTAATGCCATCAACCATAGATAAGATACAAGGGCCGGACGACGGGCAAACCGTGGACCCAAAATTCAAATTCACGACAAAGAACACTTCTATGACTTTCCACCATACCCGAGGTCACACGACCTCACTGGAAAAGTTCTCAGGGCAGGTTGGCTGCAAAGTTTGCTTCGGAGAGTACTCCGATATAATGAGCGTAAAGGACCTCATGACGCGATTCAAATCGTCCCCAAAGACTGATAAGACCCGTAATCGGAGAAAATCATCTCGAGGAAATCACTCGGGTGAAAAATTCAGAAGGAGACATGACGAAAAAGGCACTGACAATAGTTCACTCACATAGTGAACATCAATCATCGGAGGACGCATTCGTCGATCAAATCCTATCAGCGGAAAGTTGAGTCAGGCGCAATAGCTTCAAGATGTTCATCTTCTCCGCAATGTTCAAAACAGAGTCGTTACCACTTCGATGAAAAGGAAGCTCGTAGAATCGACCCAGCCCCCACAGCGAACTAACTCGTTATGATCTCAATAATCATATATCTCAAGGTGCCAGAAATCTCTGGACACGGTAACACGTCAAAGTCATCTTCCGTGACACTCTCAAGGATGAAGTCGAGCTGGGAGAAGTCATACCAACAACCAAACCGTTAATTGGTTTATTCGGCAATAACATCGATGACTCTCAAATCGATCAAAATCTCATTCATATGGCAAAGGAAGTCACCAATTCGTCGACTTCGTGGTCAACAACCACCCAGCATCTACAATGTCATTATTGGGAACGCCTTGGATTAAACGCCATGACATAGTCCGTAACGAATATCATCTAGGAATCAATGTTTTCCCTGACTCCTAACGAAATTGCCAACAATCTGGGGATCAGAAAGCAATCGTGGACTTTCTAATTAGGCCCAAAATAAGATGAGGCAATAACACCACCCACGACGATAACAAAACGCGCGAAGATAACTCAGATATTTGTGAAAACACTTCGAAAGAAAGAAGATTTGGACATCGTCCCTCAAGCAACGGTTCCGGACAACAAAAAACCAGCAAGTTTCCGAGTCCAACTCCCTGACCAATCAAGGAATATAAAACTGAAAGAAGACATTCATTCCAGCTACAAAAAAATACGATCGAAACAAGCACCGGATAAACACAATTCGCGGCGCCAACTGGACTACGAGATTGCTGATCCCCAAGGGGTAACATAGTAAGCTCGGTCAAAAGACGAGCTCAGTGTATCTCTCCTCCTAAGGCAGAGGGGGGGAGGAGTAGGTAGTATACATAAACTCGTATACTCCCACAATTTTCAAACATTTGTTCTTTGTACTTCGACATTTTAAAATTTTTCCTATCGATAATAAGAAAACACAATAAAGAATTTTTTTTTTCCAGAAAGTCTGCAAGATCTCTATTTTTTTCGCATAAACATCACTAGACGCATTTGGAAAATACCTAAGTACGAAACAAAACATTTGTAACATCCAGAAAAGGAAATTTTATGAATAAAAATTAATCTATCAAAAAACTGTTTCAAACTTCAACAAAACATTTTTCTCGGTTACAATGGTCGAAACAACTTTCGCCAAGAACAACCAAGACGACCACTCTCGAACATTCAAACCATCCTTTCACCCAAGGTATAAATTTCTGGGTAACAAAGCGAGAAGTCGCATAAATATCTTTTGGATACCATATATCCATCCTGAAAGCAAAAATCGTCCGGCGGCGACTTATAACAAAGCACTTGCTTCGCACATCAATATTCCGTCGACTGACCACTAAGAATACACCAACCGTTCTCTAAAAAGAAGAAAAATAGACCTTCCATTGGTCCTCATACATCCGACTAGGATAATAACGCACCTATAAAAGAAATCCAAATTTTTGATTAGCCCTTCCAACGATTTAAAATTGTCCTTTGAAGAGATTGCTTGATTCTACCAACACAAGTTGTATATAGCCGAGAACCAATAGCGACTTTAAATCTGTACAAATCAGGTTAAAATCACAGCGGTAACCCAAACAGCCGATTAGTCAATCGCAAATACTCTTAACCGAGAGTAAACCTAGGTCTTTCCCTGAACCCAACACACTGGTCTATAACATCTCAAGATATGATATCAAATCGATACGAGATCTTAAAACATGTCTCTTCATTAATATCTAAATGCTCATGAACTATCGCAAAAATTAGAATTTTTTTTGAAGATCACCGTCTTAAATGAGAACGAACGAACGACTCACCAGAGTTAGATATGAGATGACACGTCAACTAGTTCTTCTATCATATTCAATCAAACAGCATGTTCATTCAATGAGCAGCGCAGGCGGCAAGGACTAAATGCCACAAGTGTCCAGCTCCGCAACAATCGAACACGGCCAAACTCGCCTAAGCAAACCGTAATGAAAGCACAATGCGACAAGCATAAACTAGAATTATGAGAGGGAACACTTTCCCATCAAATCCAAAAACATCCTACGGATCAGGATCATAGTGTCCATACATCGACCTCCCGAACGATCAGTTGGTAGAAGGGGACGTTGGCTGGTTCACCTCACCAGTCTTCGCCGGGACTTCCATTCTTGATTTCTCATCATCGAGACACACGAATCGAAGGCCACTGACCCAAATCCTCCTCTCTCGATCTGAGGAACAATGGAGTCTCTGTTCGCATTGCCACGCATGTGACTCGACTGCTTGGCCATCTCCTCTTGGTAAGAATACTCAGAGGCCTGCATGAGATACAATCTACCAAATACACCGCGACACTCGCGGTAGTCGCCAACGGACTTGTACGTCTTTTCAGCTCAACGAACTAGATCGTGAACTGGACGCGACGGTTCTCTATGATCCCGGCGATCTCCCTCTTCCCCCTCTGGTAAGCTTGACGAGCCTTCTTTGAAGCCAGATCTTCTCGCGAAGAGAATTCAATGCCATCTGACACTTTTAGCTGGGCGATCTCATCTCACTCAGCTGTCTCGGTCCTCGGCCTTGAACGAGCTGTGGTGCTCCAAGCGACTCGCATTGAGATCCTCATTCATGATAAGGAGACCCTGAAAATTTTAGAGTTAGCAAAATTAAAGGCAAAAGATAGAAAACGTCCAAAAGCAAGAACTAACCTCGTTGAGCATCCTCGATGCTTTTTCAAACTGTGGTGACTCGACTGGCTCACTCTTGGTCTAGGGCATACCGAAGTCAAAGAAGTTGTCGAGGTCTCTGCCCAGAGTGCCAAAATCCGGTGCATCGACCCGATCAGCGCCACTTCCACTGGCCTGGCCATCAAAGTAAATGTGGAACATGTTGTCCAAAGGAAACTCCAACACGTCAACGGCATCACCATACCCGGTCGCGACAGCATTTTTTCCATAGGAGACCTCGACCTCTCCCTCGGAATTTCGAAAGGAAAAAAATCGTCCATACTCGGCTCCGATTCTTCTTCAACCAATAAGTCGGGCTGGAGTCGAGAATGACGATACGCCACCGCAAGACGAACTCGTCTAGGAGAATAGTGGCCCCCAAAATATGGACCACCCCGAAGAAGATCCCTAACAATAGGCAGGTCCTCATGAAACGGGGGCAGAGGATTAGTGACTGCAAAACAAAGAAAGTGACTACGAGATTAGATATCTTCAAAACGAAAAACACCAACGGATATCTAATCAAGATACCCTTTCGGCCACATCTACTCCTAAAAATAGGAATGCAGCTTTCCTCGATGGATGCACTCCCTATGCCCACGGAAAATATCTCTTTCATTACTCATGCGAATTCAAAGCAAACTCTTTTATTATCGCCAAATCGTTCCTCAGGCTAAAACGACATCTGAGCAATGTTACTGACCCACGGCTTTAGAAAAGCCTCCAAATAATCAGCGTCGAGAGTCATGCCGTGCTCATAACTCAGAACCAAAATCCTGATAAGATGTTGCAAGCTGGTAGGAGTGATTTGGCTTATCGACAATCCAAACTGATCCAGGACTTGAACGATTACCCCTAGGATGGAAAACCACAAAAGACAATGTTGGGGTCAAAATTGGTTACGACATAATCAACGCCTGAAACTTCCCGGAAAACATTCTCTTTAGAAAAGAGGTGATAATATTTCAAAGAAAAGAAGAGTGAAATAAAAAATTCGAGTTTCGTATGAATTTCGAAAATGATGTATACGGTAAGTCCTCGAGAACGGTTGCTCTAAGCCTCGAACAAACGGATCCCGAGTATCCAAAAAAACAAAAAGCTGTAAGGCTCTATCATCCAACTCGCCCATTCAACTATTTGGACCAAGCAAGAAGGTCAACTTGCCTGTTAGGCAAGTTGAGCCAAGCAAGATGGTCAACTTGCCCATTTGGCGAGTTGGACCAATCAAGAAGGTTAACTCGCCGAACGGCCGAGCTGGACCAAGCAAACCGTGATTAGACCTATGTCTTACCCTAAACCCAGCACATTGGTCTCTAACGACTCAAGGCATGTTATCGAAAACTTACGAGATTCTGAAAGCATGTCTCTTTGTCCATATCTAAGCGCTCTCGAAACTTTGGAAAAACTTCTCAAACATCTCGAACGAGCGAAGAATAGGACGATCCGCAAAAGAGTTGGGAGGACAACTCGTATACTTCCATATATACTTAACAAAAATCCAAATCTACTTAAACTACTTTTCAGGTGAAAAGCCTAGTTTATTCATTAAAAAAGTCACAAAGCGGCCGGCATCCAAAGCCACACGCTGCCAGTCCCAAAAACATAAATACGGCCACACTCGGCACAAATAAACAGCCTACGAAGTTAGTCTCGATGCCGACAAAGGTCCAATATTCAATTCCATTGGAAGCAACATGCCCGATAATCTCTACACGACACACAACTAAACCATAAGGTCTCTATAGAAAACAGGAAGTAAGAACCTTAACTCCAGGATGAACTACGAAAGGCCTGATCCCTTCTACAAGGGTACGTAGGCAGCCTTCATAAGGCGCAGCCCCAATCCTACTGCATTCCGCTCTTGGAGGAGTGAGTAAACAACTTTCAACGGACATTCTCAACCATTGATTCCGCCTTACTTACCAAACCTAACAAAACAGCTTGCTAGAACCTCACGATTCTAACGATCTGGGGGGTAAATGTTGGGGTCAAAATCGGTTACAACAGAATCAACGCCTGAAACTTCCCGGAAAACATCTTATTTAGAAAAGAGGAGATAATATTTTAAAGAAAAGAATAGCAGGAAGAAAATTCGAGTTTCGTATGAATTTCGAAAAGGATATATATGGTAAGTCCTCGTGAAAGGTTTCTCTAAGCCTCGAACAAACGGATTCCGAGTATCGAAAAAAAAAATGACTATAAGGCTCGATCATCCAACTCGCCCATTAGGCGAGTTGGACCAAGAAAGACTGTCAACTCGTTCATTCGGTGTGTTGGACCAAGCAAGACGGTCAACTCGCCTGTTCGGCGAGTTAGGCCAAACATAAACCAGATATTATTCCTTCCGTAGAACCTTTGCGGATCCACCCCTCGTTTTTTCTCGATCGGAGTTATCGTTGGGACTTTAAGACAAAACCCGTGAAGACTCTTTCCTCTGAATAAAGTTCATGGTTATCGTATAAACGGCAAGGGTTAACTCAAAACCACAGTTGTCTAAACTATACGAGAAGTGTGAACTTCCTAGCTAAAGCGATGTTGTATCATTAAATGTTCTTTCGAAGAAATCGTAAAAACGTTTAAGTCGAAATATGTCCCAAAGAGTCCTATAACGCGTCTAAAGACCTACTTGCGATTTCATACAAAATTGAGCTCAACAATGTTATGAAGATAAATATCGTGAATTGGAAGATAAATATCAAGTTTCCAAGATAATGATGAAGATCGAGATAAAAAGGAATATTTCCGCGAAGTGATAAAATCGACCTAGGGAAAAAAAGGAAAGAGGAACAGAACCAGAAGATATATATAATGGGATCTAAAGATAAACGCGAAAGGAAACCGATGATTTAGACCTAGAAAAGCTCTGTTAGCTTATAAGAACTTAGAACTTAGGTGGCTAGAAGGACAAAGTTATACTCCGACGTTTCTCCATCTTTGTTCGAAGATTCTGGTTTCCTTAGACTCTACAAGTCATTGCACTTAGAAACCCTAATTTTTTTTTTCTCAACAAGCTCGGTTTCTATGACTGGCACTCGATTACCAGACGAACTTTCTCTGGAAATTTGATCTCTTGGTCCACTCTTTTAATTAAAATACGTCCGACTTGATCCTCGAAAGGGGTACGTACGCAGCATTTTTTAAGGTCCACTCTGAAACCCTTTAAACCTTTTTCGTCTATTTTGTCTATTGCTAAGCGAGTTACAGCCACATTGGTTTCTCTCGACATAGGTGGTAAAGCTAGCAAACCTAGTCTCGTTTTACTGCTTGTGATATACAAATTCCTTTGTGATCCCGTTTCCAGACAAGCTTCATGTACGCTTTTGTCTCTGGAGCGCTCGTACGCAAATTTGAAACAAAGATCTATTGTTTTATAAATTCGTTTTTTTTATCTTTTAATGTTTTCCAAGTTTTCTCGATTACTTGTCGTTGGCTCTCGCAGAGAATCCGGGACCTCAGGGAAAGTTAGGGTTTCTAGACTTTCCTTAATTTATGAAAATTGACGTGCGAATTTTGGTTCCCATAAACAACGCAGCAGAAAAGCTTCGTATCATGTGAAGTAACCATCCGGAGGAGCATCAGCGCGTTCTCAAGCCCTCGGAAGTCGCAATTCTACCAAGTTCGGCACATGGCAGAAGCGTCGGATAACGTCAATATACAAAGGAGAACTGTGACTCAGACAACCAGAGGTTCTTTTGGTACGAACTGGGGGAGGATACCACAGTCCTGTTAAGGAGCTTTAAATTGCAATCAGCCAGTTAATACACATCGGCTTCCGCAGGATCAACGGAGTGTGCCACAAATTCGTTTTTCGCGGCAACTTCACATGATCAAGAACAATAAAAGAAAGAAATGAAGAGAAATATTTTCTACCATAAGAGAAGTTCTTGTGGAATGAAGCAAGTAAATAATTTGAAAACTTAGTCCACATAATTATTGGCAAGAAAACTTACTATTCATCTTCATACTTTCAGCCATTAATGCCGCCTAACTCATCTAACATTTTTCACCACTCGCAAGAACGTCACGATTCTAACGAGCTGGGGGCTAACTGTTGGGGTCAAAAACAGTCACGCCAGAATCAATGTCTGAAAATTTCCCGAAAAAAACATTTTAAAACATAAAGTGTGGGAAATCACAACTATAAACTTGTGCAAATTCAAAAAGGATTGGATGGCAAGCTATCAGAAAGGACAATCAAGCAAAAGAATGACCAAAGCAATTGTTTCCAACTCGCCCGACGGCAAGTTGAACGGACCAAGCCAAACTCGTAATCAGGCGAGTTGGAACTGCTCATTGAACTCATCTGATGGCGAGTTTGGATTTCTCAACCAACTCGCCTTATGGGGAGTTGGACAGTCCCCGTCTAAATCGCTATCAGGCGAGTTGGATCAGCATGACCAACTCGCCTGATGGCGAGGGTGACCATCCCTGTCCAACTCGCCATCAGGCGAGTTGGATCAGCATTACCTGTCTCGGTTACAATCGATATGTCTTTTGAACCTTGATCACATTGTCTCTTGTTTCGTCTCGATTGGAGTTACCATTGGAACTTTACGATAAAAACCATAAAGACTTGTTTTCTCGTATGAATTCAAATGGTTCGCATAAAACAGCAACGGTTGACTTAACACCAAATTTGCCTCAGCTGTACGAGTAATTTGAACTATTTGCAAAGCCGACGTCGTACCAAAGGTTTTCTCTCGTAAAGACCGTAAAAACTTTTAAGTCGAAAGACAGCCTGTAAAGGTCTAAAATGCGGCTAAAAGCCCACTTACGGTTTTACATGGGATTGAGCCCAAGGATTCAATGAAGGTTTGTCTATTGTCCGCAGGAGGAGATAAATGTCAAGTCCAGAAGATAAATGTCGAGTTTCGAGGGATAATCATAAAGATCAAAGAAAGATGAAATATTTTTGTGAGTAGATAAACTCTATTCGGGGGCAGAAGATGAAACAGGAAACCGCCTTAAGAGAAGTATATAAGAAACACCGAGAAAAAGAGACAAAGAGGACACGATCTACACAGAAAACATAGCACTTAAAGCTATTTAGGCAATTTTCCATTTTGTATTCTGGAGCTGCGACTCAACTAAGTTAACAAAGTCTTAGGTGGTTAGAAATAGGGAATTCGCCAACCGCTCTTGCGGCCGAGGCTTTACCTTTTGTAACCCTCATCCACGAATTCAGAATAAGACCTTCTTTCCTCTCCCTCGTTTTATCGATTATTTACTTCCTATGTTTTCATTGTCTGATTGCTTAACGTTTTGCTTAGCAAATATCTGGGACCATTGGAAAAGTTTTTTATTAACTTTCTTTATTTTGCGGAAATCGACATTGCAAATTTTGGTTTCCATAGTTATATAATTAGCCATACACCTTCTAAGTTTCTTCATGGAAAGACACCTTATGAGGTTATACATTCTTGAGCTCCAGTCTGATCTTCTTGTATTTTTAGATGCCTTTGTTATGCGAACAATTAGAATCATAGTGGAAATAAATTTGCGGATGTACTTTCTTGTGTATTCTTTTCCTCATAAAGGTCGGTGTAATTTTATATAGAGACTCGTAAAATTCTCTGTGTCTCGTGATGTTGTATTTTGTGAGAATTAATTTCTCTATCATTATTCAATACATACCTCTGATTTTTCCATCTCTTCTCCTCTTGAGGAGTTTGTTGACGATGGTGATGATTTTGTTTGGCAACCCCCGGTCCATTCAAAGAGAGGTCCTGACCAGATTGTGACTTCAACACCTCCTCCTACAGCGACTATTGAAATTTTTATGCGACGCCCAGTGTTGATGTTCCTAGTCTTAGAATTTCTCTTCCGAGTTCCATTGATGCTGCTCCTACACATTTGGTTGAGCCTTACCTTGGTAGAGGGAAATGTCAGAAAACTCTTTCTACCCGTCTCTAAGACTATGTCATTTTCCTTGAGTCAGGAATTATATCCACATGATGAATTTTTATCTTCTTCGATTATATATCCGATTGATCAATATGTTAATTGCCATCGTTTTCAGAGACTCATCATTCCTTCTTAGCGGCACTTAAGAATCTTGCGAACAACCTTCATTTGCGGAAGTGATGAAAGATTCTCAATGGCATTTTGCAATGAAAAATAAGATTGATGCCTTATAAGAAAATTTTAAATTGGTTATTCAGATGTTACCTCGTGGTAATAAGGCTACTGGGAGCAAGTGGATATTTAAAATAAAAATATCGGTCTGATGGTTTTTTCTAGAGATCTAGGGGTCATTTAGTTGCATTGGGAAATAGAAAAATTGAGGAACATAGTTATAAAGAGAATGTTTCACTGGTTGTAAAAATGGGAAATGTATATATATTTCTCAAAGTTGCATCTATTTGATATGCTCAAATCACCCTAGAGCAACTCTCTCAAATAAGAGATCGATTGCAGTATTTTGGGATCATATCCATAGAGACTCGATCTTTCACGCAATAGATTCAAGTTTCAGATCAAGCTAGGTTATCATAAAGCAAAAAATAAAACATTAAATAAAAGAGAGTTTGTAAACGATGGAAGAAGGGTGCTAGACTTAGAGTTTCATTCATGTTATCATAACTCTAATATATAGATGTTAAGGGTTTGATCCTAGAACAAGAATTCAATAGTAAGATATCTAGCTCTTGCTCTGATTTTAATAAGATGTCTAAATCCTTATTCCAGCTCTCGCATGCGAATTAGGAAAGAGTGTTGATCAATATTATTGAGTATCGATCGATACTTCTTTAGACAAGCATTAATGCTCAGATCGATAAGTTTACTTGATTAATTAAACCAGCTTTGACATGCGCCTGACAACCTAGCTCAGCAAGATTCAGTTCATGTTATTAACCAACTCTCGCATGCACCTAACTATTCAATGATCAGGTTTCTAGTTAGTTATTATAGAAACAAGCAATTAGAACAATCATGTGAAGGATACAATAAATCACCCTAGAAATTCTATTCAGAAGTTCATTCAAAACCCTAGAAAGTCCTTAAATATATTAAAGGATCTACTCAGACATGATAGATGAAGAGGTAATCATAGAATGAATAGATATAACAGAAATCAACAGAAAAAACAAAGGAGTTCCAAAAGGACTATGAAAGAGTTCCTCTATGCTATTCTAACCTAAAAGATAATCTAAAATAAAAACATTGACAAAGTGTGTTTGTTGTTTTAGCAGGGTATAAATACCCTAAACAAATAACTGTCAAATTAACCCTTAATCCTAACACACAAAACAATACTCTTGCCAAGAGAGATCAGGTGTATTACTTAGAGATCCAATCCACAGAGAGCAATGGCACACAATAAATT
This sequence comes from Moricandia moricandioides, assembly GCA_905132885.1. NCBI lineage: Eukaryota > Viridiplantae > Streptophyta > Magnoliopsida > Brassicales > Brassicaceae > Moricandia > Moricandia moricandioides. Next base: position 16,567 of record CAJHQQ010004469.1, on the reverse strand, counting down.
TCTTATTTCTAAGGACTAAGCTAGGTAGATATATATATCAGTAGCATTTAACCAATTTAACAAAATATTCCTTATTAGAAGGTGTAGATGTAATATGGAAATATCTAATAACGTAAATATGAAAATATGTTATTAAAATAACTAGATGCAAATTGAAATGTGCTAAATCTAGGGTTCCAAGCTTAATGGATTATAGGGAATACGAAGAACGAGAATGTAAATATTCTAGACCTCAAATATTAACTATTCTGACCCTTTTAACTCTAACACTTGTATGCGAGCAAAAGGAAAGACCATCGATTGACGGCTAAGACCTGATGTCGATCGTGTGAAATCAGAAGGAAGTGTTAACGAGATTTGATATGTTCACCAAGTTAATTAGACGAGCTCTCGCATGCGCCTAGCAACCTAGTTCAATGGAGTCTATACTGGCACAAAACCAACTCTTATAGTCGTCCAGGTCCTACTTTCGAGATCCTAGTTTACTACTCTAGAATGCATGTATTAAGCAAAACTCAATTGATGGATATTAACTTAAACCTAGCAATCCTACTTTTGGGCTAATCCATGATTGCTATCCTTCAACCCTAAATCTAGTTGGTAACTACTCAGATATAATTAGAGTAAGAATAATAATCTGAATATAACGCATAGATAAAATATTGCGGTTCCAATACAAGTCTCCCTAAGGAGTTATGAATATTCTCACTAATAGCTCTAAAACTAGAATAGAATGATTGTGCACCCCTGCACACATGCAATTACTCACTCCCCCCCCTTACTCACACCTTCTTTGGAGTAATACATAAATTATAAATATAAAACCCTAAAATCTTGGTCAAAACTCATCCAAGGGTAATCTTGTAATCTTGTGTTTTGTTTATAACTTGGGATTGGGATTATCTTTCAGCGAATTTTTCATCGACCGATGTCAAGTGTTCAGCATCGATCGATCTGGTTTTGTACCATTGGTCGATGACAAGGTTGTGTCATCGATCGACGACTATCTTCTACTCCGATTCTCTCAATGATAAGCTACGGATTATTCTCTTCTAAATGCTCCAAAAACTCCAAGTATCTCCATATATCTCCAATACGTACATGGACCTTTAAATACCTTAAAACATAGCGTAGACACACATAATTGACCTCAAATAGAGCATATGGCATGGCCTAAAAATGGTAATAAATATGCTATATCAAGCATGGGTAGAAAGCTTAGCCTCAACAATGGCTTAGAAAACATATAAATATAGTTTTGAGTCGGCCAGGTTCTTCTGTAAATAAGAGAAACTTTGGAGCAAAGTTGCAATTCTTAAAACCTCATTAAAATACGTTGGTTTGCTGATTTTGAAGAGTTTTTTTAGTCACCCAAGGTGGTGTCGCTCGACACTCCTTGTATCTCTTGAACTGTCGACAGATTCCTCTCGAGAGTCAGACAAACCACTCTTGAGTGAAACGATCATAACTTTTGCTCTAGGATCCTCATTGACCTCAGACTGGTGGCATTTGAAAGCAAACTCGAATATATATATATATATATATATATATATATATATATATATATATATATATCTTGTAAAAATATAAGCTCAATCTCAACATCTCATATATTCCGTACATATCTAAACTTTTGATGCATCTGCACATCTTTGCATCCCAAATAGCTCTAGAATCTCCGAAGTTCCCAAAACATACCTGAACCTGAAATTTTTTTAAAACAGATTCCAACACATATAATAGACTCTAAAAAGAACTTATACCATGACTTAAAAGTGGTAAAAACCTTGGTATATCACTACTAATAATTGATACCTTCAAAAAATGTATGTGCATATAGCCTTCTTACATAGTGAGCTCACTGAGGAAGTTTATATGTTACCTCCGGATTTGCGTACTCCTGTCTAGGGCTTTTCGCCTTCTTAGTCTCTCTATCATTTGAAATATGATTCGCGTTGTTGGTTTGATAAGTTGGTATCCACACTGTGAAGATATGGCTTCTCTCAAGATAGCTCTTAGTATTCGCTTTCTCTCGTACGGTAAAAATGGTGTTCATCTAAATGTCCTTGTCAATGTAGATGATTTAGTTATCTGGTAGTTCTGGACCTGCTATTACAACTGTTAACAATATCTAAGTTCATGTTTTCTTATGAATGGCTTGGGTGCTCTCAAATACTTTCTTAGGATTAAAGTTGCCCTCAAATAATTATGTTAGAAAAATAATGACACTCAATATTATAACCAAAGCTGGTTTACTTGGTTCTAAATCGGCTAGTTTTCGTGTGATTAGGAACATCAGTTGGCACTAGATTCTTATGATCTCCTTACTAATCTTGAACATTATCAGCGGCTAATGGGAAACTTAAATTATCTCTCAGACACACAGCCAGATCTTACGTATAGTGTTCACATACTTTCACAGTTTATGCATGTGCTAAGACAGGCACATTGGGATGCTAATATTTGATACTTCGGTATCTTAAAAGAAATTTTGGGAAAGGTATACTTCTTAGATCTAATTGTTCTTTTCATGTTACTTCTTGGTGTAACACACATTGGGCAGCTTGTCATCTTACACGCTGTTTGCTTACAAGATGATTCAAGGAAGCCTAAGAAAGATGACAACAGTCTTGCGCTCTTCTCCTGAATCAGAGTACCGTGCAAGGCTGCTACTACACAAAAACTTCTCTGGATTAAGCGGCTTCTCACTGGTCTTGGCAATGGTCATAATCCGCCATAATTAGTTTTTTTTTTTTTATAATCAAGCTCCCATTCATATTAGTTCCAACGTCGTATTCCATGAGCAGACTAAACACATTGATGCTGATGGCCATTTTGTACATGATGAGATTCAGCCAGGAACTCTGGGGTCTAATCATGTTCTTACAACGCATCAGCTCCTTAATATTTTCACTACAGCATTAGTCCCTAAGGACTTTTCTTTGTTTATAGAAAAGTTTGGTATTCATAATCTGCATGCTCCAACTTGAGGAGGGTAATACAATATATGTGATATATATTATTTTCTTTTCATGAATATATTCCTTATTTATTTTAGGGTGTTCTCTAGTGTTGATATTAATATCATATATAGCTCAGCTGCTTTGGCTTATCAATACATAGAAAACCTTTTCCGAATCCACACAGCCGAAGATTTGCGTTGGTGGAATCAGGTTTCAATATATCTGATTGAGGGTGATATAATATGGAACTTACGCATTTTTAGCCATTGTATAAGTCTTATTTAGAGTCTATATGTTATGTTTCAAGACTATTTTAGAATCTTTTTAGGTCCAGGTATGTTTTGGAACAATGTGGAGAATATGGAGCCTTTTAGAGCTTATGGACGACAAAAGTCATAGCTGTTCAAAAAATCATAAGTCATGGCCGATATTCAGAAGAAGTGACTATTGACACCTCTTACTTGGTGTTTCTCGACACTCGTGCGAGTTTACGGGCCCGACTTGATTCAAGACCAAATCAAGCCCAAAATTAACACATATTACAAGATTGCCCCTGACTTGTTGTGAATCTCGTGTCTTCTAGAGGTTAGTCTCGATATGAACTAGGTTAGATAGAGAGAGAGTAGGCGGCTAGGGTTTAGATAAGTGTCTAAAGACTTGTTCTTATTGCTTTCTTGTATATCAAATAAGTACAATAGGGGATACATATATATATATATGAGTAGATGGCCGACTTGCCCACACCTTATAGGCGATGTGGGACAAGTTAACAAGACCTAAAGTCGGCTGGACTAAATGGTAAATGGGCTGGCCCATCCGTGATGCATATGGGCCGATTGGCCTATGTGTAGAACAAGTGGATAAGCCCACTTATGTGCATTCCCAAAACCGTCTGGTTCATAACACTCCCCCTGAATGCCATAACCGTATAGAGTTCGCAATGCGTTTGGTATACTGCCTCATTAAAACCTCTCTATGGTAAACCCAAAACCCAATGTGGTAAAAAGGGAAGCCATGGAGTTTTTCATGGAAAATTTCTTCGTATATGATCCCAATTTCAAGACATGACTCGATAACTTGTGTATGGTATTAGCTCGAAGAGAAAAATCTGGTTTTGATTTGGGATAAATGCCATTTTATGGTTTACAACGGAATTGTCTTGGGACACAATGTCTCAGCAGCCGGAATTGAGGTGGACAAGGCAAAGATTGATGTAATGACTGGAATGCTGCCGCCCACTAATGTCAAAGACGTTAGAAGTGTTCTAGGACATGCTGGATTCTAGGTGATTCATAAAATATTTTAGCAAAATAGCTAGACCCCTTACTGCACTTCTGTGCAAAGAAGTGAGATTCGATTTTAGACCTGAATGTCTTGAAGCCTTTAAAGCAATCAAGTCAGCACTCGTGTCCGCCCCTATTGTCAAAGCACCGGACTGGAATTTACCTTTTGAGATTATGTGTGAGGCCAGAGACTTCTCTGTAGGCGTTGTGCTTAGGTAGAAAAGGACAAAAAGTTGCATGCTATATACTACGCTAGTAGGACCCTCGATGATGCGCAACACAACTATGCGACGACGGAAAAAGAGTTACTAGCTGAAGTATTCACCTTCGAAAAATTTTGTTCCTATCTAGTCGGTTCAAAAGTAGTTGTTCACACCAACAACGCTGCATTAAAATATTTAATGAATAAAAAGGACACTAAGAAGAGGCTTTTACGGTGGATTCTACTTCTCCAAGAATTTGATATAGAAGTAAAAGACAAGAAAGGAGTAGAAAACGGAGTCGCAGATCACTTGTCACGAATAAGAGTAGAAGACAACATCCCTATAGATGATTTCTTACCCACAGAAAATGTCTACATAGAAGAATCTACTTTCGTCGGCAAAGTTGGTTCATCACATGAAATGGAATCGATCTACACAATGCTAAGCCCATCAAACGACTACATCCGTAGAACATCGATCGATGCTACCCATACACGGTCGACCAACGATGCCTTCGAGAAAGACAATGAAATAATCTTTCCAATCGATATGGACGTCAATTTTAATCTTTCAACTCCAAATAAAGATTCTCCCAGAGGCAGAAGTTGAAGTCGGGGGTGTGTGCACTGAACACCACCGATAGACCTTGGTACGCAAATATAGTAAACTATCTTGCGACCGAAGTAGAACCCGAACTCTTCAAAGGATATCATAAAAAAAAATTGAGAGAAATATAGAGATATCACTGGGATGAACTTTATCTTTACAAACACTGCTCTGACAGCATCTATAGACGATGTGTTGCCGAAACCGAAACTCCAAAAATTCTATATCCTTGTCACAAATCCGATTACGCCATACATTTCGCTAGTTTTAAGACTGTGTCAAAAATCCGACAAGCAAGCTTTTGGTGGCCTACTATGTTTTTACATGCTCAAGCCTATGTATCGAAACACGACCCCTGCCAAAGAAGAGGAAAAATCAGCAAGAGAATTGAGATAGAACAAAATTTCATACTCTAAGTTGAAGTGTTTGATTGCTGGGGAATCGATTTCATGGACCATTTTCCTTCTTCACACGGAAACAAATACATACTAGTCACTGTAGACTATGTATCTAAATGGGTGGAAGCGATAGCAACTCAGAAAAACAATGCTGCCGTAGCCGTTAAACTCTTTAAGAGTATTATCTTTCCAAGATTTGGATTTTCGCGAATCGTAATAAGCGAGGAGGTACCCACTTTATTAACAAAGTGTTCGAAAAAATTGCTCATGAAACATGGAGTTCACCATCAAGTAGCTACACCCTATCTTGCTCAGACCAGCGGACAAGTACAAGTATTAAACCGTCATATCAGAGAAATCCTAGAAAAGACGGTAGGATCAACTCGTAAAGATTGGTCTTTGAAGTTAGCTGATGCATTTTGGGCATACCGAACAGCGTTTAAAACTCCATTAGGAATTACTCCATTCAACTTAATCTATGCAAAATCTTGCCATCTCCCTGTAGAGCTAGCGCATAAAGCCGAATGGGCCGTAAAAATGATAAACTTCAATGCTAAATCCGCAGCAGAAAAGAGATTAGTTCAGCTAAATGAGCTCGACAAAATCCGATATCACGCTTATGAGAAATCAAAATTGTACAAGGAGAGAACGAAAGCCTATCACAACAAGAAAATTATTTCACGTCATTTCAAACCGAACGATCAAGTACTCCTGTACAACTCTCGGCTAACTCTATTTCCTCGAAAAATATGTTCTCGTTGTTCCAGACCCTTCACCATCAAAGAAGTTATGCCTCGCGGTACAGTTGTCATGTTTAATCCTAAAGGAGAAGATTTCATGGTGAATGGGCAGCGAGTGAACCACTATTGGGCAAGAGCTGAAATTCCGCATTCTCAGACCACACGTGTAGAGATGCCTAATCCCGAATGATGAGCTAATTTTTCGTCAAGCTAACGAATTTAAACAAGCGCTAAGTGGGAGGCAACCCACTATTCATAAAATAAAAATAATAATAATAAAAATAATAATAATAAAAATAATAATAATAAAAATAATATAATATAAATATATATATACATCAATAATTAACAATAATAATAATAACAATAAAAACATAAAAGAAAAAGAAAAAATAAAAAAATATATATTAGCAATAATGCTCTAATAATTAACAAATAATTAAAAATTATCTATTATTTATGCAATTACAAAAATCTAAACTAAATAAGGAGTCACCGACCAGACCATCGATCAATGCCCCTATAGGACCGTCGATCGACGGTCGTGCATCGAGTAGATTAACTCAATGCGACCCCGATTCATAAAACTCTTTTCTCCGAACCGCCAAAAACACACTCGATTTCTCTCCAAAATTTTGCCGATTTTGCTTGTTTCTTGAGCCTAAGCCAGACGATTTCTACCCTCTATACCTGTTCAACTCTTTAAATCAATCAATCTTCAAGGTATGTTCTCAAAATATCTTAGTTTAGGGAACTTTTTAGGGTTCGAAGAAAAATCAATTTTTTGGTAGTTTTACTGAGAATGTACAATGATTTAGGGTGTTGGAGTACTATATTAGAGAATATCCATCATTTTTCACATGATTTTCACAATTTGAGTTGATTATTATCGATCTTGTGAAAACTGATCCGCGAGACAGAATCGATCGATGCCCATGAGTCGACAGCGATCGACAGCCATTAGGTCCAGTCAATCGATGACCATGCGATACCATCGAGCGACGACTGATCCTTTCACTTCAACATTGATTCTTATTTGTGCTTTGTTTCGTTATATGCAGATGGACGAGAGGAGAACTAAGGCACATTACAAGGTTGGTGGTCCCAGCGTTCCACCATGGGGTCCTCCATGTCGAGACCCTTGGCCAAAGGAAGAGGAGGCTTTACTTGTGACTTTCCAGGACTATCCCCACCCTCGACAAGCTGTGGCATCGAGGGAATGCACATACCGTCCCCTGAGCGAGGAGTGGCACGATTTCAACAGTCTCTACTACAACGCCTGGCAGGGCTTCACCATCGAGCCAACCAAGTTCGCTGATAAGCGAACCTTGAAGAAACTAGGGCTCTACACTGACTTCATACAGATTGTGCAGGAGCTCGGATTAGGCACAATGGCTACTATGCCACACCCTCTGTACCCCAACTTGGTGAGGCAGTGCATCTCCACATCTCAGGTGCTCTACAATAGCCCCAGTGCAAAGGTGGCACATGAGGCCACCCTGACATTCTTCATCAGAGGCATCCGGTACAGGATTCCCATCCCACAGTTGTGCGAGATCTACGGCTTCGACATCGGTACCAGTGCTTGTGCAGTCGCTCCTTTTCCTTAGTCTGCCTACCTTCTGGGCCCTCATCGGGACATGCCACTTTGACTCCGGCTCAGCCACTTAGACGGACGTCCGTCACCCCAACATGCGCTATTTCCTGAAGGTCCTTGACAACACCCTGTTGTGCAAGATGGAACCCAACAAGGTTTGGGTTCATGAGCTGACACTTCTATATTATTACGTCAGGGAATTAGTTGGGATCGATGACGACCTCTTTGTTCCACCGGAGACCGATCAGCAGGTGAACATGGGAGCTATATTGCGAAGCATCTGACGACCCTCAAGGACAAACCCTTACACGGTTGTGGCGCGAAGAGGGAGACGATAGGGAGCCTCCTGACACCGATCTTCAGCTTTCTTGGCATCAGCCACGAGGGAGCTTCGGCGGAGGGAGGATTGCGCTTCATGGATGAGGGTCACCTGACGATGGCCCAGTGGCTGAAGGAGGGACGCTTTTGGTCCTTTGTGGATGAAGAGGGACCGAGGATGATAACACTACCACTGCGAGAGGTGATAAACTTCTCTGACAATCTACATCACCTCGCATTCCACCTAGCTGAGAGCCACATTCACACCGAACCCCTCAGAGTACGACGCAGAGGAGGTATCCGCCCATTACACCCGATCACAGCAGCCGGAGCGGACGAGCCAGCACAGCCGCCCCCACCTCTTCCAGCCTTCCTTGTGATTCCAAAGATTCCCATACACGACCATGGTAATTTCCAGTGAGTCGTGGTGGACGCGCTTCGAGCGATGTAGGCCAGGGTAGAGACCATGTCACGATGCCAGTGCTTCAGCCGTCCCAGGACACGAGCTAGATCACCACTAGCACCATAGCATCAGCAGCAGGACCAGGATACATCTGACGAGGAGTAGTCTTTTCGATACTCCTTTCTCCTTTACTTCATCTCCCTTTCAGACTTATACTTATTTTTATTTACTTTGTTGCATTTCTATTTTCGCCTAACTATTTATTTATTACTGTTTGGATCATAATTTCACCATGTTTTTGAGTGTCTAACAGAGCTAACCTAAAGAGAGATGATCAGAATGGAGAGTAGACACCCACGATTCACTCTGACGGTTTACCATCGATCGACACCGGCTAGTGGCCATCGATCGATTCTGAACTAACATAGTGTTACAAGTTTCTAACTTTATTTATATTATTACTTTATTCAGTGTATAATATATATATATATATATATATAAAGGTTTTCCGGTTGTTAGAATACTACATCGATTGACCCCATACGTTTATCATCGATCATCGATGCTGGTTTACCATCGGTCGACGCTCACTTACTGACATTGATTGATTCACCAAACAGAGTTGGTACATTCGACTATTTCTAACACTTTTTACTTGTGATTTATTTTCTCACAACCAATTTGAGGCGGATTACACTGGGGACAGTGTAATTTAAATTTGGGGGAGGTTCGCTAATGCTATTTAATTGGTTTTGAGTTATATATATATATATATATATATAAGTTTTTCAAAAAGTTTTATCGAGTCAAGAAGAGGACTACGATCAGAAATTTACTATTGTTTTTGAGATTTACTATCTATATAAGTTTTTCAAAAAATTTTATTGAGTCAAGTAGGAGACTATGATCAAAATTTATTATTTACTAACCATGCTATAAGCCCCATTCTTAGAAGGTTGTTTGCAGAGATTCCTAGAGATAACAAAGTGGATCATCCTGCCAATATATCACACTTTCTTAGAAAGTTTGAAGGAACCAAAGATGATTTCCAACACTAATCCTAACATTATTTTCTTGCTTTGGGATTTGGTATATATTGAATCGGATTCCTTCTGCAAGTCTGGAAGGTAAAAATCGGTGTGCTTCTTATTCCTCTCTCTCTCCCCTTCAGATAAAAAAAGGAATCGAACAGGATTTGGTGGGTACAACTATTAAAGCTTGATTCATATGATCCTAGAAAGAGATAACAGTCAAAGAGAAGTGAACAGGATCTGGTGGAAAAAACCATTAGGGCTTGCTTCATGGAAGTCTATCCAAAGATCTCAGTCAATTAAAATAAAATAAAATGATACCCTCAAAAAAGGAAGACATTTACAGAGAAGAAGTGAGAAGAGAGAGAGGAAAGGAATCAGAGAAGGCTACCTGTGTGTTAAGATACTTGCAGAGGTAAGTCCATATGTCCCTTGATCGATACTCCCAAGGTAAAACCTGCACTTTTATTTTATGCAAAGAAATGAAATCAGTAGAGAGGCGAGCCAGACTAGTATTTGCTAAGTTGTTGGTAGAATGGATTTGCTTGCTATACTAGGGTAAGATATATAAATTTTCTCTGTGATTGACTTGATAGGATGTGGTTGGAATAAATTAAGGTGGCAATTATACTTAGACATTATGTGAGTCTTCGTTTTTCAAAACTTCTCGCAGAGGCTTTGTTTGCATGAGTACAAGCAAAAGGTTAAGTATCGGGGAGTTTATATACTATGGATTTTACTTATTTTACCTATGATATATATAGTATATTTAGAGTATTTTAAGTGCATTTGGTATTGTTTTAGAGCATTTACAGGTCTAGGTACTTATTGGAGGCAATTGGAGCTTTTGGACTATTTTAGAGCAACTAGGATTTCCCAGCAAAAACCCAGAGTCAGATTCAAATTTATGAATGGGCCATCGATCGACATTACACACTGTGCGTCTATCGACGATGAAGTCAACAGAAAGATTGAGAAACTACAAATTTCACCTAGAAGTCTAATTAATTGCAAGACAAGTCTCTGGCCAAAATTTAGACTATTTATTAGGGTTTTCTATCTTTGTTAAGCCCTAAGCTGTATTATTCAGAAACTAGGCAGCCACAAAGTTACACCAGAGTTTTAGAGTTGGAAAACATTGCTATATCTATTGGAGAGAAAGATCTTATCATCATAACAGAGAAGATTTTGAACTCCTTATCTTTTTACTCATTCTCATCTATGCAATTTATTCATAATTTAATGATGTTCTTTATTGCTATGTCTGAGTAGTTCTCTATTAGATTTAGGGTTATCCAATGGTAGTAATGTATTGGTGATTTTATAGAATTGTTAGGGTAATCTTCTTGGTTCTTTGTTTAAGGTGCACTTAATACTGACTTGAATTTGATCACTTCAATCTTAGAAATTAGGGTTCTATAGCGCAAGCGAGAGATTGGTTATGACCTGAAATCTATCTTAAACAATCTAAATTACTAGTAACAAACGAGAGTTGAATTAGAAGTTTATAGAATCTATTAAACCAAGAAATTAGTACTGTTTAGAATGAGCATCGATCAACGACATTGTATTTCTATCGTTTGACACTCAGCCGAGATGCGCGAGAGTGATCTGCTAAACCCTAAGGTTTAAAATCAGAACGATACTTAATAACCCCTAGCAACCTATTAATCTGCATTATTAAAATTTACCTTAGAATTTCCCCTAAGTATAACCTCCTAAGTTAATCTTCACAACCCAAATCAATATTAAAGATCGCTTTTATTGTTATTGTTATAATTTCTATTGTGCAATCTTAGAGTCTTTGTGGATTTGATCCCTAAGTACACACTGAACCTCTTGTTTGAGAGAGTAAAGTGGGAATATAGGGTTAATTTGAAAGTCAAATAAAACCCCACATCAACAACATCACCCATACAATGCACTGTGACAATCAAGCAACCATTTCACATTGCCAGTAACTCAGTCTTCCATGAAAAAAAACAAAACACATTGAAGTAGACTGCCACAAGGTTAGACAAGCTGTGGAGAAGCAAACCATCCTACCTTTTTATTGAAGAAGTGAAGATCAGCTAGCTGATATCATCACCAACGCAGCAAGTACCAAATTTATGAGTTCATCCACTCTAATTTGGGTCTCATAGACCTCACATCTCACAGACTTTCCTAGCATCAAGACCTATACTCTTTTTCCTTAGTGTGTTTTTATGCCATTGGGCTTTGCACACTAAGGTTTTAATGAGGGAGGTTCTTCATGTTTCCAAGCTTGACCATTCCCTATAGTCAAGCTTGAGGGGGAGTATTGAGTTTAAGAACCAAAGAGAGACAATGTAAGAAAGGATGATGAAGACAAAAGACTGATCAAGATGGAGTTGTCCGTACATGATGATCATATCTTGACCTGAAGTGGAGTGCAAGGCAAGCAAGGTTTAGGAATGAACAAAGAGGGTAAGGCAAGTATTCAGGAGAGTCTTGCGACTTTTTCTGGTAAATAGGGACTTTTTCTGGTAAGGCAAGTATGCAAGCTGCTGTCACTTTCACTCCCTAAACATGTGCCCTTGTCTCTTTCTGTTTAGTCTTTATTTTATTCTTTCTTGTTATTTATATATTATGTAACAAGGATCTGAATACAAACTAGCAGGATCGTTCTCCCATTCTGATTACACTCTCTCTCTCTCTCTCTCTCTCTCTCTCTCTCTCTCTCTCTCTCTCTCTCTCTCTCTCTCTCTCTCTCTCTCTCTCTCTCTCTCTCTCTCTCTCTCTCTAAAACTCGTCCATACTCTCTCTACTTGTTCTTCATCATTCTTCATATGTTCTTCAACATTGTTCATCAAATACTTCACCGTTCTTCATTTTGTACATCATAATCTCGTATTCTAACATCGCTTTGGTTTATCAGATGGATATAGACACAGCTAGTGAGGAAAATTTCAACACCATAAATCCATAAAAAGCTGTGAGACTTATTGAGAAGTTGGCATCTAGCATTAGCACCTAGAACACTGATTTTGAGAGGAAGAAATCGGCTGAACTATGTCAGTGTTGCTGGTTTTCAGAATTAGAGGTCTGGGAATCGGAATGGAAACAAAAACTTCTAAGGCACTAGTCAAAGAACTAATTACAACCAGGTTTCTCTTTACCATAAACCTTTTAGAAACAACAAAAACAACAACAACAACAACAACAACAACAAAAGTAATTATGGTGCGTCTTCTTAACAGAATCCTACTCCAGGAACTCAAGAGAGAAAATTGGAATCCATGATGATCAGATTCTTGAGGGACAGCTGAAGTAAGCTGTGGAGTTCAATGGGAAGATTGATGTTGTGTACACTAATTTGAATGACAAGTTTGAAGCACTCAATACCCATGTGAAGAAGCTGGAGACTCAGGTGGTTCAGAATTGCGATGCTGTAAGAAGATTGGAAGCCTTTATTAAAGGGAAAAGTGACGCTGGACAGAAGTACCACGTGAGTGCCATTATAGATGATGACTTCTGGCAAGTGGTAAAGCATAAGAAGCTCTAAGAAGGGGACTTTCAAGTCAAACTTCTATGTTGTTTTGCAGCACGCACCGGTGTCTTTCGACACCATCAGCCTAGCACCGATCGACACCACTTGAAGAATCTGTGGCATCTTGTGAGATGGCAAACAATCGACACCACACTAACTTTGATCGACACCCACGTATGACGTATCGAATTTTTTTACCAAGCATTGATGTACACCGTTTGAATGCAAATCCTACCCATCTAAGACAGCAACAGAGCCAACGGTTGACACAATTAAAAACCTCATGATGCACCAGAACCTATGATCATTCAACATGAAACTAAGAGACATATTTCTATTGGAAAGAAGAAAAAATATCAATTTTTCCAAGCATTTAAAGAGAGAGGCTAATGATAAGAAGATGGATAGTTTTACCAAGAGGGTACTGAGAATCCCTAAAGATGTACAACTCGATGAGGCTTATTACGCCCGCAGGCTCTGGATGTTTTTCAGGACATTAATCATATTTTCCATCAGCTTAGAAACAAGATGGAGCAGATGATTACACTGAAGAAGAAAAGTGACTCTGTAAAGTTTTGGGTTCATGCATTGTTGGAGGTCATAGTTGTGGGAACCAAAACTCGTAATGTCGATTTCTGAAAAATAAAGAAAGTCTTGAAACCCTATTTTTCCTAGAGGACCCGGATTATGTGCGTAAACAAACGAATACGAAAAGACAAAGACAACAAAATATCGATAATAAGTTCCAGATATGCATTTTATTGATTGACAATAACAAAGCTTACCTGATTTCACCGAAACAAGATGAATAGAGAACTGCTAACAAAGAGAATAGTTGAACAGAAGCGAAAAAATGTTCTAAGTATAACCTTTGCTAATCTAGCCACCTAAGTTATGAGTTCTTCTAAGCTAACAAGAATTCTCTAAGTCTCAATCTTCGGCCTCCCGACGCTTCTTGCTTTAGTTTTCCTTATATATGCCCTCCAGGTCAGTTGTCCTTTCCTTTTCTGCCCTAGGTCGAGCTTATCGCATGCAAAAATATTCCATTTTCCCGATCTTCGTGTTTATCCTTTGAAACTGGACATTTATCTTTTCCTGCAAATAATAGATACACCGTTACAGTAACCTCGGGCTTAATTTCGTTTGAAATCGTAAGTGGGCTCTTAGCCGCATTTTAGACCTTTTCGGGCTGTTTTTTTTACTTTAAATGTTTTTATGATTTCTCCGAGCGAAAACCTTTGGTACAATGTTAGTTTCACAAGTAGTTCAAATTACTCGTATAGTTGAGGCAACTTCGGTGTTAAGTCAATTGTTTCCATTTTATATAAACAATTAGAATTCATACGAGAAAACAGATCTATACGTTTTTTATCGTAAAGTTCCAAAGGTAACTTAATCGAGACGAAACAAGTTTGATAGAGGTTCAAAAGAGGTATTGGTTGGACAAGTCTTATCCAACTCGCTATCTGGCGAGTTGGATTTGCTGATCCAACTCAACTGATGGCGAGTTGGACGTGGTGCATCCAACTCGCCATCAGGAAAGTTGAATGGTCGATCCAACTTGGCATTGTTCGTTTTTCCGACGCGGCCGTTTTGCCGGAGTTTCCTACTTAGGACCTTTCCTGAAACTATTCTGAGAAGGTTTTCCTTAAGAGATGCGATCATAGACGTTGATTTCAAGATTACTGTTAATGACCCCAACAATTAGCCCATCAGCTCGTAAGCTGCGGGCGTGATTCTTGCGGGCTATTGATGTTGTTAATCGGTAACTACGACTAGGAACGACTTTCCCCGAAAGAATTTTGTCAATTATTTTGAGGTCAAAAACGGTTACGACGGAATCAATGTCTAAAAATTCAAGAAAATAAACCATTTGAAAACAAAAAGTGTGGGAAACCACAACTATAACCTTGTGAAAAATCAAAAAGGATTGGACGGAAAGCTATCAGAAAGGAAAATCGAGCAACACAATGACCAAAGCAACCATTTCCAACCTGTCATATGGAAAGTTGAACGGACCAAGTCCAACTCGCTATCGGGCGAGTTAGAGCAGCTCGCCTAACTCGCCTGATGGCGAGTTGGAGGGTCTCCGTCCAACTCCGCATCAGGCGATTTGGACTATAAACGTCCAACTCACCATCAGGCGAGTTGGGACTGCTTGACAAACTCGCCTGATGGCAAATTGGACCATCCCCGTCCATTTATCCATCAGGAGAATTGGACCAGCTATACCAACTCGCCTGATGGCTAGTCCGACCGTTCTCGTTCAACTCGCCATCAGGCGAGATGGACCAGCCCGTACAACTCGCGTGATGGCGAGTTGGATCGACCATGTCCAGATCGCCATCAGGCGAGTGGGATCAGCACCATCCGTCTCACTTCCAATCAAAACCTCTTTTGAACCTCGATCACACTGTCTCGTGTTTCATCTCGATCGGAGTGACCATTGGAACTTTACGATAAAAACCCTAAAGACTTGTTTTCTCCTATGAATTCAAATGGTTCGCATAAAACGGAAACGGATGACTTAACACCAAAGTTGCCTCAGCTATACGAGTAATTTGAACTATTTACCAAACCGACGTCGTACCAAAGGTTTTCTCTCTGAAAGATCGTAAAAACGTTTAAGTCGAAAAATGGCCTGAAAAGGTCTAAAACGCGGCTAAGAGCCCATATACGTTTTTTGATGGGATTGAGGCAAGGATACTATGATGGTTTGTCTATTGTTCGCAGGAGAAGATAAATGTCAAGTCCAGAATATAAATGTCAAGTTTCAAAGGGTAATCATGAAGATCAAAGAAAAAAGAATATTTTTGTGAAGCGATAAACACGATTCAGAGGCAGAAGAGGAAAGCGGAAACCTCCTTAATAGAAGTATATAAGGAACGCCAAGATATAGAGACAAAGTGGACACAATATACACAGCAAACTTACTAACTAGTGCGATTTAGGCAATCGATTGGTTGACGTTTGGCTTAGCAGAAATCCAGGACTTCTGGGAAAGTTTGGGTTTCTTAACTACTTATTTTATGGAAATCGACATTGCAAATTTTGGTTCCCATAGTTATATAATTAGCCAGACACCTTCTATGGTTCTTCATGGAATGAGACCTTATGAGGTTATACATTCTTGAGCTCCAGTCTGATCATCTTGTATTTTTAGATGCCCTTGTTACGCGCATAATTAGAATCACTGTGGACAAAAATTTGTGGGTGTAGCCGAAGATGTACTTTCTTGTGTATTCTTTTCCTCAAAATGGTTGGTGTAAATTTTATATAGAAACTCGTAAATTGTTTGTGTCTCGTGATATTGTATTTTGTGAGAATTAATTTCTCTATCATTATTATATACATACCTCTGATTTTCCTATCTCTTCTCCTCTTGTGGAGTTTGTTGACAATGGTCATGATTTTGTTGGGCCCCCCGGTCCATTCAAAGAAACGATTTTGAGATCAATCCCGCTTTCTTCGGACTTGTAGCGCAGACACCTTACCATGGGTTGCGACATGAACG
>CAJHQQ010004468.1:0-27734 GCA_905132885.1 Moricandia moricandioides | reverse complement strand
TTCTTGATTAATTTCGTGTACAAGGGAGGCATAATATAGCCAAGGAACAACAATACAAGACAAGGAAGCCAATAAACTAATACTATCTTAAGAAGGATTAAACTATTATTCAGTAAGAGGACAAGGGTTCTGCTTGCAGTCTGGACGAGAAAGAGACAGGTCCCATTTGAATTCAAACTGAATTCCTTGGCGCCCAACTCTGGTTTTGAACTGATTCGCACGTAGGCAAGTGAATAGTCAATTATATCACTTGCCTATGTAGTTGATGCATGTAGTCGATGCATGTAGTCGACTATATTCAGCTCGTATGTAGTTGAGGCAGGTAGTTGACTATATCATCTCACATGTAGTTGAGGCATGTAGTCAACTATGTCACTTGCCTATGTACACAGATGTTCTTCTCTTCTCTTGATGTCAATATTTTGCCTCCATCTCATCTCTCTCTTTTGTTCATTTTCATCTCTTCAAGTTAACACTCCCCCTCAAGCTTGACCATAGGAGATCCTTGGACAAGCTTGGAACCTTGAAGAAGCTCCCTCATTAAAAACCTTGGCCAGAAAACCCTCCTTAGGGATAAAACCAACCAAGGAAAAGAGTAGAGTTCTCCAAAGCCTAGGGATTGGCCAGTGAGCCTAAGGAACTTCAGATTTATCATGGTGGAGTCCTTAGGCTCTGGATCGTGGCCTAACTTGTGGTGCAAGCGTGGACTCCATCACTTGCACACACCAACACCTTGGACTCTTCTTAGACCCCGGTTTGTGTCTCCCCCTCTCTTCTGACTACTCGCCATCTTGATAGGTAAGGATGGACCGGTTCTTTGCTTCATTGAGTCTCAAGTAAGGTACCTGATACAATATCCCACAGGTGCATCAGTTCTCAAGGTAATGCACTAATCACAACAATCTCAATAACATTTTAATCATAAGAACAGCAATGAATGTTTTGAGATGAGTTTAAGGTGCTTCCCTTTCATCATTATGGTAGGGAGTGATCTCCACTTGAGTCCCCACTTGGTAAGGCATGTCTCAGATCATAGGAAGCTCATTCACACTCCCCCTCAAGCTTGGAACCGAGAATAGGTGAAGGTCCAAGCTTGCAAGGTTGCAATGAGTTCATGATAGCTTCTTTGATCCGGCTGGTGAGGAATGATGCAAGAGTGAACTCCACTTCTTGCCAATGGCTTGTGGCGGCTGGATCTTGAGGATTGCTTCTGCATTACCCCTCCTCAAGTTTGGTCCAGAGAGTATAGGGATGGACCAAGCTTGGAAGTGAGCAAGACAGAGCTAGGACCAGGAGCGCATCACCCCAACAGCTGCGCTTAAGTCAACCAGTTCCTCCTCCCTTGATCTCCTCTCCACTGCCTAGAATAACTCTTCCTTGTGTGTCTCTTGGAACCAGGAGCTCAACACCCAAATGGCCTGCGCTTAAATCAACCGGTTCTCTACACACAAGTGATGAGAAGATCCAGCCTGGTGGATGACTGATCAAACACTGGTCTGTCTCTTCATCAATACTCCTTCCTGAAGTATCTTCAAAGCTCAGCCATATTCTATCTCAGCCACGACTTACTACCATCTGGACTCTTCACCAACAGTCTCTCCATGGTCAGGAATGTACATCATGTGTAGGCTCTGGATTTACAGGAATTTACATCATGTGTAGGCTCTGAACAGCATGGGCAAAGCCTTCTTCTTTGTCTCGGATTGGTGATAGACAGCTAGCACCTCTTGTGTACCTGAAACATCACTCAACCTCCAGCAAGAATTAGACCACACATTAGGATCAGAGCTTGATAACTCACCAAGTCTGATCCATAATGATTAACAAGATGCAATGGACTGAATCTAAACAACTCATTCAGTTCAAATCCAAGCAACCAACTCTCTTAAATGCACATGTATGATAACTCATCAATTACAAGGCATTTAGGCTATTTTTATGATCATTTTAACCAGTAACAAGATCAAATGACAAAACCAGAGACTAGATGACTCATCTAATCACCCTAAACGTTTATGAATGCATTATAAGATCAGGAAACTCTCCTAGACTTCTATCAATGCAACAAGACACAAAACAGGAGCTAAGCAACTCGCCTAGACCATACAGCACACAAACAATAGAACTAAGACAAGAACTAGACAAAACATTGCTAGTAATCTCCTAGAACAGTACACATGTAGCAAGCAACAATTTTAAGCAACAAAATACTAAACAACAAGCTTAGATCAGAAACAGCACAAACAATTATTCTAGGGCAGAAACTAGACATAACCATGCTAGAAAACTCCTAGAACAATGCATACACAATGTTTAAGCATCATGGGACAGAAACTAGGTTCAAAAACTCTAGTAACATTAAACTGTCCCTAAGATACTAAACACACACTCAACACAACCAGAAACAATTAAAACAATTCAACAAGCTCTTATTAGAGTTCAGGAGGTTATCTTACAGCCAAGGAACCTGAGCTAGTTCCTTGAACCTCCATGGCTGTGAATCATTTGAATTTGGAGTGTTTGAAGTGTGAATTGACTGTCCAACACCTCATCTTCTTGATTATCTCCTTCTGGTCAAGGAGACACTTCAAACCCCTCCTGTCCTCTTGCTGGTCGTGGTATTTGTTGGTCAGAAACAGAGCTTCAGCATGGCTGGACAGAGAATGATTAGAACAGCCTAGCTTTGATGCTCCTATAGTGACCTTTCTCCAAGAATGGTTTCTTCCATGGATTATCTTCAGCATTTTGGACCAGATGAGGTTGTTTGGTTTCTTCTTTGGACTCCTTAAAGTTTCTGAAGTCACCATTCCATTAGGGCTCTCCATCTTAGAGAGTTTGGACCAGTGGAAAATAGAATGTACCAACTGGTTTACAAGAAACAGAACTTGAATCTGGACTTTGATGAAGCTTGCTGGACTGAGCTGAAGCTTTCTTGAGTTCCAGAGATAAAAGACCTCCTTTATCTTGAGTTCTGGTGAGATTTTTCCCTCCTGGAAAACCTTTGGACCAGAGGATACAAGGATGAAACAAAACAGAGTTTGAAAGAGATGATTGAACAGAAACAGATTTGCGGAAGCTTTATAGGTTCTCAGGAGCTTGAGAGCTCTGATACCATGTAAGAAAATGAAGAACAGAGTGAAGAACAGAGTGAAGAAACAGAGTATGGTCGAAACTAAGAGAAAGAGAATGAAGAGATTAAGTGAGAATCAAAGAGAATGCAGTGAAGAGTATGAAAGTATGAGAGTGTTCTTGAGTATCAAAGAGGGTGAGTTCGTGTGTAACCAGAGAGATTAGAGAGAATGAGAGACTAAGAGAGTATAGAACCAGAGAATAGTGAAGAAAGAGAACTCCTCTTTTCTTGATTAATTTCGTGTACAAGGGAGGCATAATATAGCCAAGGAACAACAATACAAGACAAGGAAGCCAATAAACTAATACTATCTTAAGGAAGGATTAAACTATTATTTCAGTAAGAGGACAAGGGTTCTGCTTGCAGTCTGGACGAGAAAGAGACAGGTCCCATTTGAATTCAAACTGAATTCCTTGGCGCCAACTCTGGTTTTGAACTGATTCGCACGTAGGCAAGTGATATAGTCAATTATATCACTTGCCTATGTAGTTGATGCATGTAGTCGATGCATGTAGTCGACTATATCAGCTCGTATGTAGTTGAGGCAGGTAGTTGACTATATCAGCTCACATGTAGTTGAGGCATGTAGTCAACTATGTCACTTGCCTATGTACACAGATGTTCTTCTCTTCTCTTGATGTCAATATTTTGCCTCCATCTCATCTCTCTCTTTTGTTCATTTTCATCTCTTCAAGTTAACACTTAGCTCCAGCCGGTTTTAGATCAATCTCCTTCTTCTTTTGGAGTTGAACTTGATCTTGTTGCACTTCCTTGGGTGTCAAGGGAACCAGAGTAGTCTTCTTGCCCTTGAACAGAAAGGAATGCTTGTTGGTGAAGCCATCATGGATCACACGCCTATCAGATTGCCATGGCCTTCCAAGGAGTATGTGACCAGCTTGCATTGGCAACACATCACACAAGACTTCATCTTCATATCTCCCAATGGATAAGGGAATAAGAACTTGACTTGAGACCTTCATGGTGCCTTCTTCATTCAGCCATTGCAACCGGTATGGCTTGGGATGCTTTTGAACCTTCAAACCCAACTTCTGGACCATTGTCTCACTCGCAGCATTCACACAACTTCCTCCATCTACAATGAGGCTGCACACTTTTCCTTGGACCAAGCACCGGGTGTAGAAGAGGTTCTCACGCTGCTCTAGCTCCTCAGCCTTGTTTTGCAAGCTTAGAAGTCTTCTTGCTACTAAAAGCTTCCCCTGGACTGGTCCTTCTTCAAGCTCTTCTTCAGTGTCTTCTTGGTCAGACTCGGTGTTGTCTTCTCCTGAGGTGTACTCTCCATCTTCTCGCAAGAACATGACTCTCTTGTTGGTACACTCATTGGCATAGTGTCCTCTTCCTTGGCACTTGAAGCACTTGACATCACGAGCTCTGGAACTAGATGCCTCAACCTTGCCTTTGCCCTTGTCAAGAGCACTGATCGGTTTGGCCTCTTCTCTTGGATAGGACTTGTTGTCCTTTTGGAATGGTTTAGACTCCTTAGCATAAGGTGTCTTCTCTTCCTTGTTGTGGTGTAACCGGTTGGAGCCATACTGATTGCGTGAGTGCCCTCTCCTCTTGAGTTGTTGCTCAACAAGAATGGCCTTGTGTAGCATCTCTTCTAGCTCCACATAATGTTGCATCTCAACATTGTCTTGTATCTCTCGGTTTAAGCCACAAAGGAACCTTGACATGGTTGCTTCTCTATCCTCTGATATGTTGGCCCTCAACATAAGCAACTCCATCTCTTGGTAATACTCCTCCACTGATCTTGAACCTTGTGTAAGCTTCCTCAGCCGGTGGTGCAAGTCTCTAAGGTAATGGCTTGGAACAAACCTCTTGCGCATGATTGACTTCATCTCTGTCCAAGTCTCAACCGGTTCCTCTCCATTCCTTCTACGAGTTGTGAGGTATTGATCCCACCAACTCAAGGCATAGTCATAGAACTCAGTGGCAGCAATTTGAATCTTCTTGTGGTTGGTGTATTGCTTGCACTGGAAGACTAGCTCAATCTTCTTCTCCCACTCAAGGTATGCATCCGGATCAGCCTTGCCATGGAATGGGGGTATTTTGATCTTCAAACCGGCAAGATCATCTCCTTGATTCACTCTTCTCTCATGGGCACGCCTAGGTCTTCTTGAGGATGAGCTAAGGTGATCATACTCGTCATCAGTCTCCTCATAACCATCATGCTCTTGGCGAGTGGTTTGGCGATTTGCTTGGTGTGCCGCTTGTGGTCTCTCTTCTCTCCTAGTCTCTTGGTTAGGTAAGTGACTAGTGGCTCTCCTTATGTCTTCTCTTAACTCTCTTCTGATGTCACTGAGGCTGGTCCTCATCATCTCGGTCATGGTTGCTACCATGCTTTGGTTAAGTTGCTCGGTCATAGCTTCCATGAGGAGTTTGTTTCTCCTGACGAGTTCGGCCTCTTCCTCAGACTCGGACACCATTGTTCCTGCTTAACAACAAACAAGACAACCAGTAAAGAGTTCTAGGGAAGAAGACAAGCAAAAAGGAAAAGAAAAACAAGTAAAAAGGCAAAGAAAACAATCGTACAATGCAAGACAAAAGTGAAAAGGAAATCGCCTAAGAAAAGGAAATCGGTTCAAGCAAAAAGGAAATGGTCAAGCACTATGGAACAACTTCTTAAACCTTTTCCTAAACGTTTCTAAGGTGTTCTAGCAACCTAACAATCCTAGTATGCTCGTGTTCAAGATGTTAAACAAGCTAAAGCAAAGCACAAAGCAATCGTCAACAAGAATGCATGCGGCTAGGGTTTTTCTCTCACTAGGGTTTCCGGATGAGTCCAAATAAGGAAAGTCTAAAATTCTTGTCTAAACTTTCTTGCAGTCACGAGCAGCCCTAAGGTAAAAGAGTTCTAATGCTTATTCAAGTTGATTTAGATTGAACACGGATTGAATAACAAAAGAACACAACCGGGAACACAAGATGCTACACGGATGCGATTAACAAAAGTAAACAAGAAATCAAACAAGAAACAAAAACAAAGAGAGAACGAGTACTTCCCAACCAAAGTTGCTCTGATACCACTTGATGCGTCCCTAGGATGCTCTTTGGTTGATGGGAAAGGATAATCCTTGCAAGAACGAATCAAAGAGACTCAAGTCCTTCAAGGCGTGTGGATTGGATGGTGACACAAGAGGGATGGATGATCTCTTGATACTCCTAGATGAATGGTTTGGATATTACACACCAAACTAGACACCCTTAGGCTCTGGATATGACACACCAGACTCGGCACACTTCTTTTAGAGAGAGAGAGAGCCGCAAAAGATGAATGACTTGTATAGAAAAGGTTGCGTGAGTACAATAGGGTATAAGGCACCCTTTAAATAAGAAAACCAGAGACATGCCTCTAGGGTTTTCGACAAAGAACCAAAAAAGGAAAGAAAGCAAACTATAGTTTATAAGTTTAAATGAAATAAAAATGCACTTCTATTGATCTTGGACCGAGTGTAGCACTTAGGTGATTTGTAGACATGTTGTGGCCTCGTTAAAAACCTTCCTTCTAGAAAACCTCGTGGGACAAAACCAAAAGCAAGGAAAAGAGCACGCACTCCATGTCTGCCTAGACACTACCTCAGTTTGGTGTAGAGATGGCTTGAATGGTGATCAAGACATCTCGGATCAAACCTTGTCCAAGACCCTCTTGTTGTGGATGTGAAGTGAGTAATCCAACAACATTCTCCTTAAGCTTCTTGACTCTGGAACGAGTCATGGGACCTTCAGGAATGGCTAGAGCATCCTCATCAAATGGTTGATGCATAGTGGCTTCATGTGGCTCATCTAGACTCTCCTCATTGTCCTCCTTAGTGATCCGGTCCATGATCACATCACTAATTAAACCAGAATGAACAACGATCTAAGAAGCTATATTTTAACTCATAAATCATTCGAACATCACCCTGAAGTTGACCCAATATCATAGGAGTTATGATGAAGAAGTTATCCCACTTTCGACCGACGTGATTCCAGTTTACCCTATTTGGAGATTTTTCCAATTCTTCTTGATTCTAATCAAACCAGAATGAATCACGATGTTAGAAGCTTATTTGGACTAATAAATAAGTGAATAACCACCATGAAGTTGAATCAATATCATAGGAGTTATGATGTAGAAGTTATCCCACTTTTAACCCAAGTGATTCCAGTTCACCATGTTTTGAGATTTGGCAATTTCTTCTTGATTCTAAACAAAGCAGAATGAGTCACGATTTAAGAAGCTTGATTTTGACTCATAAATCAGTGTATATTCACCCCAAAATTGAATCAATATCATAGGAGTTATGATGAAGAAGTTATCCCACTTTTAACCGAAGTTATTCTAATTTACCATGTTTGGAGATTTTGCAATTTCTTCTTGATTCTAATCAAACCAGAATGAATCACGATGTAAGAAGCTTGATTTGGACTCATAAATCAGTGTATAATCACAATGAAGTTGAATCAATATCATAGGAGTTATGATGAAGAAGTTATCCCACTTTTAACTGAAGTGATTCCAATTTATTCTGTTTGGAGATTTTGCAATTTCTTCTTGATTTTAATCAAACCAGAATGAATCACGATGAAAGAAGATTGATGTGGAGTCACAAATCAGTGGATAATCACCCTGAAGTTGAATCAATATCATAGGAGTTATGATGAAAAAGTTATCCCACTTTTAACCGAAGTAATTCCATTTTACCCTTTTTTAGAGATTTTGTAATTTTTTTTTGATTCTAATCAAACCACAATGAATCACGATGTAATAAGATTTATTTGGACTCATAAATCAGTGAATGATTAACCTGAAGTTGAATCAATATCATAGGAGTTATGATGAAGAAGTTATCCCAATTTTAACCGAAGTGATTCCAGTTTACCCTGTTTGGAGATTTTGCAATTTCTTCTTGATTCTAATCAAACCAGAATGAATCACGATGTAAGAAGCTTGATTTAGACTCATAAATAAGTGGATAATCACCCTGAAGTTGAATCAATATCATAGGAGTTATGATGAAGAAGTTATCCCACTTTTAACCGAAGTGATTCCAATTTACCATGTTTGGATTTTTTGCAATTTCTTTTCATTCTAATCAAACCAGAATGAATAACGATGTAAGAAGCTTGATTTGGACTCATAAATCAGTGGATCATCACCTTGAAACTGAATAAATATCATAGGAGTTATGAAGAAGAAGTTATCCCACTTTTAACCGAAGTGATTCCAGTTTACTACGTTTGGAGATTTGGCAATTTGTTCTTGATTCTAACCAAAGCAGAATGAATCAAGATGTAAGAAGCTTGATTTGGACTCATAAATTAGTGGATAATAACCCTGATGTTAAATCAATATCATAGGAGTTATGATGAAGAAGTTATCCCACTTTTAACCGAAGTGATTCTGGTTTACCCTTTTTGGAGATTTGGCAATTCTTCTTGATTCTAATAAAACCAGAATGAACCACGATCTAAGAAGCTTGATTTAAACTCATAAATCATTAGATAATCACCCTGAATTTGAACCAATATCATAGGAGTTATGATGAAGAAGTTATCCTACTTTCAACCGACATTATTCCAGTTTACCCTATTTGGAGATTTTTCAATTTCTTCTTGATCCTAATCAAACCAGAATGAATCAAGATGTAAGAATCTTGATTTGGACTCATAAATAAGTGTATAATCACCCTGAAATTGAATCAATATCATAGGAGTTTTGATTAAGAAGTTATCCCAATTTTAACCGAAGTGATTCCAGTTTACCATGTTTGGAGATTTTGCAATTTCTTCTTGATTCTAATTAAACCAGAATGAATCACGATGTAAGAAGCTTGATTTGGACTCATAAATAAGTGGATAATCACCCTGAAGTTGAATCAATATCATAGGAGTTATGATGAAGAAGTTATCCCACTTTTAACCGAAGTGATTCCAGTTTACCTGTTTGAGATTTTGCAATTTCTTCTTGATTCTAATCAAAGCAGAATGAAGTCACGATGTAAGAAGCTTGATTTGGACTCATAAATCAGTGGATCATCACCTGAAGTTGAATAATATCATAGGAGTTATGATGAAGAAGTTATCCCACTTTTAACCGAAGTGATTCCAGTTTACCATGTTTGGAGATTTGGCAATTTCTTCTTGATTCTAATCAAAGCAGAATGAATCAAGATGTAAGATGCTTGATTTAGACTCATAAATTAGTGGATAATCACCCTGAAGTTGAATCAATATCATAGGAGTTATGATGAAGAAGTTATCCCACTTTTAACCGAAGTGATTCTGGTTTACCCTGTTTGGAGATTTGGCAATTCTTCTTGATTCTAATAAAACCATAATGAACCACGATCTAAGAAGCTTGATTTAAACTCATAAATCATTCGATAATCACCCTTAATTTGAACCAATATCATAGGAGTTATGATGAAGAAGTTATCCCACTTTCAACCGACGCGATTCCAGTTTACCCTATTTGGAGATTTTTCAATTTCTTCTTGATCCTACCAGAATGAATCACGATGTAAGAAGCTTGATTTGGACTCATAAATAAGTGTCTAACCACCCTGAAATTGAATCAATATCATAGGAGTTATGATGTAGAAGTTATCCTACTTTTAACCCAAGTGATTCCAGTTTACCCTATTTTGAGATTTGGCAATTTCTACTTGATTCTAATCAAAGCAGAATGAGTCACGATTTAAGAAGCTTGATTTGGAGTCATAAATCAGTGTATAATCACCCTGAAGTTAAATCAATGTCATAGGAGTTATGATGAACAAGTTATCCCACTTTTAACCGAAGTGATTCTGGTTTACCCTGTTTTGAGATTTGGCAATTCTTCTTGGTTCTAATTAAACCAGAATGAACCACGATCTAAGAAGCTTGATTTAAACTCATAAATCATTCGATAATCACCCTGAAGTTGAACCAATATCATAGGAGTAATGATGAAGAAGTTATCCCACTTTCAACCGACGGGGTTCCAGTTTACCCTATTTGGAGATTTTTCAATTTCTTCTTGATCCTAATCAAACCAGAATGAATCACGATGTAAGAAGCTTGATTTGGACTCATAAATATTTGTATAATCACCCTGAAGTTGAATCAATATCATATAGTTATGATGTAGAAGTTATCCCACTTTTAACCGAGGTGATTCCAGTTTACCCTGTTTGTAGATTTTGCATTTTCTTCTTGATTCTAATCAAACCAGAATGAATCACGATGTAAGAAGCTTGATTTGACTCCGAAATCAGTGGATAATCACCATGAAATTGAATCAATATCATAGGAGTTTTGATGAAGAAGTTATCGAACTTTTAACCGACGTGATTCTGGTTTACCCTGTTTGGAGATTTGGCAATTCTTCTTGATTCTAATTAAACCAGAATGAACCACGATCTAAGAAGCTAGATTTTAAATCATAAATCATTCGATAATCACCCTAAAGTTGACCCAATATCATAGGAGTTATGATGAAGAAGTTATCCCACTTTCGACCGACGTGATTCCAGTTTACCCTATTTGGAGATTTTGCCATTTCTTCTTGATTCTAATCAAACCAGAATAAATCACGATGTAAGAAGCTTGATTTGGCCTCATAAATAAGTGTATTACCACCCTGAAGTTGAATCAATATCATAGGAGTTATGATGTAGAAGTTATCCCACTTTTAATACAAGTGATTCCAGTTCACCATGTTTTGAGATTTAGCAATTTCTTCTTGATTCTAGTCAAAGCAGAATGAGTCACGATTTAAGAAGCTTGATTTGGACTCATAAATCAGTGTATATTCACGCTGAAGTTGAATCAATATCATAGGAATTATGATGAAGAAGTTATCCCACTTTTAACTGAAGTGATTCTAATTTACCCTGTTTGGATATTTTGCAATTTCTTCTTGATTCTAATCAAACCAGAATGAATCACGATGTAAGAAGCTTGATTTAGACTCATAAATCAGTGGATCATCACCTTGAAATTGAATAAATATCATAGGAGTTATGATGAAGAAGTTATCCCACTTTTAACCGAAGTGATTCTAGTTTATCCTGTTTAGAGATTTTGCAATTTCTTCTTGATTTTAATCAAACCAGAATGAATCACGATGAAAGAAGCTTTATGTGGAATGACAAATCAGTGGATAATCACCCTGAAGTTGAATCAATATCATAGGAGTTATGATGAAGAAGTTATCCCACTTTTAACCGAAGTAATTCCAGTTTACCCTTTTTTAGAGATTTTGCAATTTCTTCTTGATTCTAATCAAACCAGAATGAATCACGATGTAATAAGCTTTATTTGGACTCATAAATCAGTGGATAATCACCCTGAAGTTGAATCAATATCATAGGAGTTATGATGAAGAAGTTATCCCACTTTTAACCGAAGTGATTCCAGTTTACCCTGTTTGAGATTTTGCAATTTCTTCTTGATTCTAATCAAACCAGAATGAATCACGATGTAAGAAGCTTTATTTAGACTCATAAATCAGTGGATAATCACTTTGAAATTGAATCAATATCATAGGAGTTATGATGAAGAAGTTATCCCACTTTTAACCGAAGTGATTCCAGTTTACCCTGTTTAGAGATTTTGCAATTTCTTCTTGATTCTAATCAAACCAGAATGAATCACGATGTAAGAAGCTTGATGTGGACTCATAAATCAGTGGATAATACCCTGAAGTTGAATCAATATCATAGGAGTTATGATGAAGAAGTTATCCCACTTTTAACCGAAGTGATTCTAGTTTACCCTTTTTGAGATTTTGCAATTTCTTCTTGATTCTAATCAAACCAGAATGAATCACGATGTAAGAAGCTTTATTTGGACTCATAAATCAGTGGATAATCACCCTGAAGTTGAATCAATATCATAGGAGTTATGATGAAGAAGTTATCCCACTTTTAACCGAAGTGATTCCAATTTACCATATTTGGATTTTTTGCAATTTCTTATTTATTCTAATCAAAACAGAATGAATCACGATGTAAGAAGCTTGATTTGGACTCATAAATCAGTGGATCATAACCTTGAAACTGAATAAATATCATAGGAGTTATGATGAAGAAGTTATCCCACTTTTAACCGAAGTGATTCCAGTTTACCACGTTTGGAGATTTGGCAATTTCTTCTTTATTCTAATCAAAGAAAAATTAATCAAGATTTAAGAAGCTTGATTTGGACTCATAAATTAATGGATAATAACCCTGAAGTTAAATCAATATCATAGGAGTTATGATGAAAAAGTTATCCCACTTTTAACCGAAGTGATTCTGGTTTACCCTGTTTGGAGTTTGGCAATTCTTTTTGATTCTAATTAAACCATAATGAACCACGATCTAAGAAGGTGATTTAAACTCAAAAATCATTCGATAATCACCCTGAATTTGAACCAATATCATAGGAGTAATGATGAAGAAGTTATCCCACTTTCAACCGACGGGATTCCAGTTTACCCTATTTAGAGATTTTTCAATTTCTTCTTGATCCTAATCAAACCAGAATGAATCACGATGTAAGAAGCTTGATTTGGACTCATAATTCAGTGGATAATAGCCCTGAAGTTAAATCAACATCATATGAGTTATGATGAAGAAGTTATCCCACTTTTAACCGAAGTGATTCCAGTTTATCTTGCTTGGAGATTTTGCAACTTTTTCTTGATTTTAATCAAACCAGAATGAATCACGATGAAAGAAGCTTGATGTGGACTCACAAATCAGTGGATAATCACCCTGAAGTTGAATCAATATCATAGGAGTTATGATGAAGAAGTTATCTCACTTTTAACTAAAGTATTTTCAGTTTACTCTTTTTAGAGAATTTGCAATTTCTTCTTGATTCTAATCAAAACAGAATGAATCACGATGTAATAAGCTTTATTTAGACTCATAAATCAGTGGATAATTACCCTGAAGTTGAATCAATATCATAGGAGTTATGATGAAGAAGTTATCCCAATTTTAAACGAAGTGATTCCAGTTTATCCTGTTTGGAGATTTTGTAATTTCTTCTTGATTCTAATCAAACCAGAATGAATCACAATGTAAGAAGCTTGATTTAGACTTATAAATAAGTGGATAATCATCCTGAAGTTGAATCAATATCATAGGAGTTATGATGAAGAAGTTATCCCACTTTTAACCGAAGTGATTCCAATTTACCCTGTTAGGATTTTTGGCAATTTCTTCTTCTTTCTAATCAAACCCGAATGAATCACGATGTAAGAAGCTTGATTTGGAATCATAAATCAGTGGATCATCACCTTGAAACTGAATCAATATCATAGGAGTTATGATGAAGTAGTTATCCCACTTTTAACCGAAGTGATTACAGTTTACCACGTTTGGAGATTTGGCAATTTCTTCTTGATTCTAATCAAAGCAGAATGAATCAAGATCTAAGAAGCTTGATTTGGAATCATAAATTAGTGGATAATAACCCTGAAGTTAAATCAATATCATAGGAGTTTTGATGAACAAGTTATCCCACTTTTAACCGAAGTGATTCTGGTTTACCCTGTTTGGAGATTTGGCAATTCTTCTTGATTCTAATTAAACCAGAATGAATCACGATCTAGGAAGCTTGATTTAAACTCATAAATCATTCGATAATCACCCTGAAGTTGAATAAATATCATAGGAGTTATGATGAAGAAGTTATCCCACTTTTAACCGAAGTGATTCTGGTTTACCCTGTTTGGAGATTTGGCAATTCTTCTTGATTCTAATTAAACCAGAATGAACCATGATCTAAGAAGCTTGATTTAAACTCATAAATCATTCGATAATCACCCTTAATTTGAACCAATATCATAGGAGTTATGATGAAGAAGTTATCCCACTTTCAACCGACGCGATTCCAGTTTACCCTATTTGGAGATTTTTCAATTTCTTCTTGATCCTACCAGAATGAATCACGATGTAAGAAGCTTGATTTGGACTCATAAATAAGTGTCTAATCACCCTGAAATTGAATCAATATCATAGGAGTTATGATGTAAAAGTTATCCCACTTTTAACCCAAGTGATTCCAGTTTACCCTATTTTGAGATTTGGCAATTTCTACTTGATTCTAATCAAAGCAGAATGAGTCACGATTTAAGAAGCTTGATTTGGAGTCATAAATCAGTGTATAATCACCCTGAAGTTAAATCAATGTCATAGGAGTTATGATGAACAAGTTATCCCACTTTTAACCGAAGTGATTCTGGTTTACCCTGTTTTGAGATTTGGCAATTCTTCTTGATTCTAATAAAACCATAATGAACCACGATCTAAGAAGCTTGATTTAAACTCATAAAGCATTCGATAATCACCCTGAATTTGAACCAATATCATAGAAGTTATGATGAAGAAGTTATCCCACTTTCAATCGACACGATTCTAGTTTACCCTATTTGGAGATTTTTCAATTTCTTCTTTATCCTACCAGAATGAATCACAATGTAAGAATCTTGATTTAGACTCATAAAAAAGTGTATAATCACCCTGAAGTTGAATCAATATCATAGGAGTTATGATGTAGAAGTTATCCCACTTTTAACCCAAGTGATTCCAGTTTACCCTATTTTGAGATTTGGCAATTTCTACTTGATTCTAATCAAAGCAGAATGAGTCACGATTTAAGAAGCTTGATTTGGACTCATAAATCAGTGTATAATCACCCTGAAGTTCAATCAATATCATAGGAGTTATGATGAAGAAGTTATCCCACTTTTAACCAAAGTGATTCTAATTTACCCTGTTTGGAGATTTTGTAATTTCTTCTTGATTCTAATCAAACCAGAATGAATCACGATGTAAGAAGCTTTATTTGGACTCATAAATAAGTGTATAATCACCCTGAAGTTGAATCAATATCATAGGAGTTATGATGTAGAAGTTATCCCACTTTTAACCCAAGTGATTCCAGTTTACCATGTTTTGAGATTTTGCAATTTCTTTTTGATTCTAATCAAATCAGAATGAGTCACGATTTAAGAAGCTTGATTTGGACTCATAAATCAGTGTATAATCACCCTGAAGTTCAATCAATATCATAGGAGTTATGATGAAGAAGTTATCCCACTTTTAACCAAAGTGATTCTAATTTACCCTGTTTGGAGATTTTGCAATTTCTTCTTGATTCTAATCAAACCAGAATGAATCACGATGTAAGAAGCTTGATTTGGACTCATAAATCAGTGTATATTTACCATGAAGTTGAATCAATATCATAGAAGTTATGATGAAGAAGTTATCCCACTTTTAACCGAAGTGATTCCAGTTTATCATGTTTTGAGATTTTGCAATTTTTTCTTGATTTTAATCAAACCAGAATGAATCACGATGAAAGAAGCTTGATGTGGACTCACAAATCAGTGGATAATCACCCTGAAGTTGAATCAATATCATAGGAGTTATGATGAAGAAGTTATCCCACTTTTAACTGAAGTAATTTCAGTTTACCCTTTTTAGAGATTTTGCAATTTCTTCTTGATTCTAATCAAACCAGAATGAATCACGATGTAATAAGCTTTATTTAGACTCATAAATCAGTGGATAATTACCATGAAGTTGAATCAATATCATAGGAGTTATGATGAAGAAGTTATCCCAATTTTAACCGAAGTGATTCCAGTTTACCCTGTTTGGAGATTTTGCAATTTCTTCTTGATTCTAATCAAACCAGAATGAATCACAATGTAAGAAGCTTGATTTAGACTCATAAATAAGTGGATAATCACCGTGAAGTTGAATCAATTAATATGATCCTAGGATGTTGCTCTGGATCAGATGGGATAGATCCTTGCCTAAACGAATCAGAGACTCAAGCTTATCAAGGTATGTGGATCGATTGGTGACGCAAAGAGATGCGGAAGGACTCCTTGATACTCCTAGGATCTAGATCAGGTATGACACACCAAACTAGAACCCTAAGACGCCGGATATGACTTACCAGCAAACTCTTACACTCGACAAAGAAGAGAGAAAGAGTAGAGAAAAGGTTTTTGATAAAAGACTGCTTGATTCAGAATGAGAGTTTACAAGCGTTTAAATAGAGAAACCAAGGAATATGCCTTAGGTTTCGAGAAATAACATAACATAGAAACTATAGCACCTAGGTGATGTGTGAAGTAGCTTGTGGCCTCGTTAAAAACCTTCCTCCGGAAAACCTCCTTGGGACAAAACCAAGATCAAGGAAAAGAGCACACACAAGTACTTGCCTAAGTACTAACTCAGCTAGATGAGGAGATAGCTTGAATGGTGATCAAGGTATCTCGGATCATCAAGCTTTGTCCAAGACCTTCTTCTTGTTTCCACACTAGTCTAAGCAATCCTCCAATGGCTCCATTTAGTTTCTTAGTTCTAGAACGAGTCATGGGACCTTCTGGAATGGCTAAGGCATCTTCACTAACTGGTTGATCCATGGTTGCATCCTCTTCCTTGTTGTACTGGTTCATGATCACATCATCCTCTCCCACTTGAAAAAGATTTGTCCTCAAATCTGGTTCATCTGCCACAAAAGGAACCAAATCAGTAACATTGAAGCTATTAGATACATCATACTTACCTTGGAGGTCCAGCTTGTATGCATTGTTGTTGATCTTTTTAATGATCTCAAATGGACCATCTATCCTTGACATCAGTTTCGATTTCCTTTCATTTGGAACCTTAGTGTGGAAGAGTTAGTAGTGAACCCACACTTTGTCACCTACTTCAAAGACCATCTTACGCCTACCTTTGTTTGCTTGTTTGACATACTGCTTGGTCTTTTCCTCAATATTGTGCCTTGCTTGTTCATGGATTTGTTGCACCATTTTTGCTTTATTCTTACCATCAATACTAACTCTTCCACACTCAGGTAAAGGCATTAGATCCAATGAGAGGTGGGATTGAACCCATAAACAATTTCAAAAGGGGAGAACTTAGAAGCATAATGCACTGAATGGTTATATGCAAATTCACAATGAGGCAAATAGTCTTCCCATGATTTCAAGTTCTTTTTGATGAATGCCCGCAAGAGAGTTCCTAATGTCCTATTGACTACCTCAGTTTGCCCATCAGTTTGCGGATGACAAGTAGTAGAGAACAACATTTTAGTGCCTAGTTTAGACCAAAGGGTCTTCCAGAAGTAACTCAAGAACTTAGCATCTCTATATGATACAATAGTTCTAGGCATGCCATGCAAACGTACTATCTCCTTAAAGAACAAGTTAGCAACATGTAGTGCATCATCAGTCTTGTGACAAGCTATGAAATGTGCCATCTTAGAAAATCTATCTACCACAACAAAGATAGAATCCTTACCAGTTCTAGTTCTAGGCAGTCCTACAATGAAGTCCATAGAGATATCATTCCAGGGATGATAAGGAATGGGTAAGGGAGTGTAAAAACCATGGAACTGGACCTTAGACTTAGCTTGCTTGCACGTTGTACACCTTCCACAGACTCTCTCAACATCTCTTTTCATGTGTGGGCCAAAAGAAGTGATCCTGCAAGACCTTAAGAGTTTTGGCAATTCCAAAAATGTCCCATTAGACTTCCTCCATGGGATTCCCTGACAAACAAGTCTCTCAAAGAACAATTAGGTACACAAAGGCGATTATCATAGAATAAGAATCCATCATGCCTAAAGTAATGACCCGTAGCAAGTTTCTCACAAGATTTATAAACTTCTTTGAAGTCAGGATCATCCTCATACATACCTTTGATTTGTTCAAAACCTAGTAGCTTGGCATCTAGAGTGGTCAAGAGAACATACCTTCGGGATAGTGCATCAGCAACTATGTTTTCTTTACCTTGTTTGTATTTGATGACATAGGGAAATGTCTCAATAAACTCAACCCATCTTGCGTGTCTCTTGCTAAGCTTACTATGTCCTTTTAGGTACTTGAGGGACTCATGATCAGTGTGTATGACAAACTCCTTAGGCCATAGGTAGTGTTGCCATGTTTGTAAAGCTCTCACCAAAGCGTATAGCTCTTTATCATAAGTAGCATAGTTGAGAGTAGCTCCTCCAAGCTTCTCACTGAAGTATGCAATAGGTCTCCTATCCTGCATCAATACAGCACCAATACCAATCCTTGAAGCATCACATTCGATTTCAAATGTTTTAGAGAAGTCAGAAAGTATAAGAAGAGGAGATTGAGTAAGCTTCTCTTTAAGGGTCTGGAAAGCAGTTTCTTGTGCCTCTCCCCACTTGAATCCCACATCCTTCTTGATTACTTAAGTTAGAGGGGCTGCAATGGTGCTGAAGTCCTTCACAAAGCGTCTATAGAAACCAGAAAGTCCATGAAAGCTCCTTACTTCCCCTACTGTCTTAGGACTTGGCCATTCTTGAATTGCTCTCACCTTCTCCTAATCAACCTTTACACCATCTTCACTCACAACAAAGCCTAAAAAAACCAAGTTATCCGTACAAAAGGTGCATTTCTTCAAGTTTGCATAAAGTTTCTCTCCTCTCAACACATCAAGAACTGATCTAAGATGCTCTATATGATCAGTAATGTTCTTGCTATAGACTAGAATGTCATCAAAGTATACTACAACAAAGATGCCTATGAATGATCTAAGCACATGATTCATCAACCTCATGAATGTACTAGGTGCATTTGTTAATCCGAATGGCATAACTAACCATTCATACAACCCATGTTTAGTTTTGAATGCAGTTTTCCACTCATCACCTTCTTTCATTCTAATTTGGTGATAACCACTCTTCAAGTCTATTTTAGAAAAGATGCAAGAACCATGCAATTCATCAATCATATCATCTAGTCTAGGGATAGGATGGCGATACTTCACTGTTATGTTGTTGATTGCTCTACAATCAACACACATGCGCCAGCTACCATCCTTCTTAGCGACAAGAAGAACCGGAACAGCACATGGACTCAAACTCTCTCTGATATGCCCCTTTTCCATCAGCTCCTCAACTTGTCTTTGCAATTCCTTGGTCTCCACAGGATTAGTTCTATATGCTGGACGGTTTGGAAGTGTTGATCCAGGAACAAAGTCTATTTGGTGCTCAATCCCACGTATAGGTGGTAAACCAATAGGTTGATCATCTGGAAACACATCTTCATACTCCTGTAATAGAGAAACAAGCTCACGCGGATGGTTCGGTGCTAAATCAGTTATGGTTAGAAGAGTTTCCTTATAAACAAGCATTATAACCGAATGATGAGAGTAAAGGGTTCTTTTGATGTCTCCTTGTTTGGCATAAAAGTTATGCTGCTTGCTTTGATCAGGTTTAAGGTCGATCTCTTTCTTCTTTTGAAGTTGAAGTTGATCTTGTTGCACATCCTTAGGAGTTAAGGGTATCACCACAGTCTTCTTTCCCTTGAACTCAAATGACTGCTTGTTGGTATAGCCATCATGTATCACACGTCTATCTGATTGCCAAGGCCTTCCTAAGAGGATGTGACTAGCTTCCATTGGTAACACATCACACAAGATTTCATCCTCATATCGCCCAATAGCAAGAGGTACCACCACTTGACTTGATACCTTCATTTCTCCTTCTTCATTAAGCCATTGTAGCCGATAAGGTTTTGGATGCCTTTGAACCTTCAATCCCAACTTCTTTACCCTTGTCTCACTAGGAAAATTGACACAGCTTCCTCCATCTACAATGAGGCTACAAACCTTTCCTTGCACCATACACTGGGTATAGAACAGATTTTCTCTTTGCTCAAGTTCCTCAGTCTTTGTTTGTAGATTCAAGAGCCTTCTAGCTACCATCAGTCTCCTTCTCACTGGTTCTTCTTCATATTCTTCCTCTGATTGCTCGTGATCATATTCTGTTTTGTCATCTTCAGATTCATATTCTCCATTCTCAAGCAGAATCATGATCCGTTTGTTGGTGCATTCATTGGCATAATGCCCTCTTCCTTGGCATTTGAAGCACTTGACGTCTCTAGCTCTTGAACTGGTAGCCACGGCCTTTCCCTTATCCTTCCCAAACACCACAGTTGGCTTTGCTTCCTCTTTAGGATATGGTTTGCTCTCCTTAGTGTAGGCTGGCTTTTCCTCCTTAGGGGTATGAAACTTTGAAGTCCCATAACTAGTGCGTGAGTGTCCTTTTCTTTTAAGCTGTTGTTCCACAAGAATAGCTTTATGCAACATCTCTTCTAGCTCCACATAATGTTGCATCTCCACATTGTCTTGAATCTCACGGTTGAGTCCTCCTAGAAACCGGAACATGGTGGCTTCTCTATCCTCAGAAACACAAGATCTTAGCATAAGCAGTTCCATCTCTTGAAAGTATTCTTCCACGGACCTAGGTCCTTGAGTGAGCTTCCTTAGTTTCTGATGGAGATCACGGTGGTAATGATTTGGAACAAACCTCTTGCGCATAATAGATTTCATCTCATGCCATGATTCAACTGGATACTCTTGGTTGTGTCTCCTAGTAGTCACTAGTTGATCCCACCAACTCAGAGCATAATCATAGTACTCAGTAGCTGCTATTTGAATCTTTTGAGCTTGAGTGTACTGCTGACAATCAAAGACAAGCTCTATCTTCTTCTCCCACTCCAAATAGGCATCCGGATCAGCCTTGCCATAAAAGGGAGGTATCTTTAGCTTTAGTCCAGCAAGATCATCACGTTGATTTCTCCTTCCTTCTTGATCACGTCTCTGCCTCCTCCGGCTGTCTCTAGAAGAATAGCTATGGTGGTGTTCATAGTAGTTGTCAGTTTCTTGTGATCCAACATTCTCACGCTGGTTCCTCCTAGATTCTTCTGGTTCTTGTTGAGTTTGGTTCACCCTTTCTCTTCTAGGCTCATTGCTGTTCCCCTGACCAGTAGCCTGCCTCATCTCTAGCCTTAGCTCATCACGAAGTTCCCTTATACTGGTCTTAATCATATCAGCAACCGTGGAGATCATCGTTTGGTTTAGTTGATCAGTCATTTGATCCCTCAGTAGCTTGTTCTGCCTTACAAGTTCTGCTTCCTCCTCTGACTCGTTCACCATGTACCTGAATCAGAAATAACTTAAACAAGTAAGTTGT
Organism: Moricandia moricandioides; assembly: GCA_905132885.1. NCBI lineage: Eukaryota > Viridiplantae > Streptophyta > Magnoliopsida > Brassicales > Brassicaceae > Moricandia > Moricandia moricandioides. Next base: position 6,601 of record CAJHQQ010004468.1, on the reverse strand, counting down.
TCAAAAGAATTCAAATAGATTGAGCAATCGAAACAAAACCCGCTTTTCAAAAGGTTCAAAAGAACAAACTTGTAGATCACGGATCAGAGAATTCAATCGACAAATCTTCAGATCAGATTAATCAGTTTAAGTTTTATGAAATCAGAACCTAAGATGAATAAGATCATATCAGATTAGATCACAAAGCTAAAGCAAACAACTTCAATCGCAAGTGATTCAACAGATCAAACGATTCAATTACTTCTTTCACACGGATCGGTTTAGTTTGAATCCAAATATGGTAAGAACATTTAGATCTATCAGGATTCAACACAGATGGATCAATATCAAACGAAAATATGATTAGATTCTACGAAAAACAACAACAAATCTCAGATCGATCAATCTGTTTTATGAGAAGTCAAAAAGTTCGACTTGAAACCAAAGAGAGATCGAGAACTTCCCTATCCAGAGTTGCTTTGATACCACTTAATATGATCCTAGGGTGTTGCTCTGGATCAGATGGGATAGATCCTTGCCTAAACGAATCAGAGACTTAAGCTTATCAAGGTATGTAGATCGATTGGTGACACAAAGAGATGCGGAAGGACTCCTTGATACTCCTAGGATCTAGATCAGATATGACACACCAAACTAGAACCCTTAGACGCCGGATATGACTCACCAGCAAACTCTTACACTCGACAAAGAAGAGAGAAAGAGTAGACAAAAGGTTTTTGATAAAAGACTGCTTGATTCAGAATGAGAGTTTACAAGCGTTTAAATAGAGAAACCAAGGAATATGCCTTAGGTTTCGAGAAATAACATAACATAGAAACTATAGTCTAAAAAATAACATAAGATAAATAGATAGAGTAGTCTCCTTAGGCTTGGACCGATATTGTGAGATTTAAGAGAAACAGAGAAGGAAATCAACCAAGAACTGAACAAAATGTCTTAAGAACATGAAGACCAGCAAGAGAGAGAAGAGAGCATTTTGAGGAGAGAGAGAGAGATAGTTTAGGGAAGCAGAATAAGATTTATTCCCATTGCCTTAATTGTTGTCTGGAACAATACATATATAGAGGGGAGAGAGGTTCCTAGGGTTCCTAGGAAAAATAGTAAAGTAAGTAAAACAATAAACAATAGGGAGAGTGAGTCCAAAATGGTCCCCAACTGTCCAGGAGCAGGAGCTGACGAGTCAGAATGGTCCCCAACTGTCCAGGAGCAGGCAAGTCCAGTCTTGAGAGTGACATATCCTAACTGGTCCAAGGCTGGTCTCCTTATCTTCACATGTGATCCAGCTCCTGTCCAAATTCAAACTTGCCTTAGGCAAATTAAGTGGGAAATTCGAAATCCCTCTTGCTCCACTCTCTCCTTTTCTTGCCTTACACTCCCAAGCTTAAACCCTAGGTTGTACGGATCACCTTGCTTCCCAAGTTATCTTGAATCGACTTTCTCCATACTTATTCTTGCTTCATCTCAACACTCCCCCTCAAGCTTGACCATAGTGACTGGTCAAGCTTGGAAACCATGAAGCATTCCCTCATTAAAACCTTTAGCTTAGAAAAACCACTTGGGAGAAAACTAAGCCAAGGAAAAAGAGTAGAACACCTCATGGCTAAGAGAATCAGTGAGATGGCATGTCCATGAGTCCAAGCTTTGAATGAATGAACTCACAGACCTTAAGACTTGCTGCTTTGGTAAAGATATCTGCCAACTGATCTTCACTTCGAGTGTAGCAAGGTAAAGATAACTTGCTGCTCCACAGCTTGTCTGACCTTGTGACAGTCTACTTCAATGTGTTTGGTCCTCTCATGGGAACACACTGTTGGATGCTATGTGTAATTGCTGGCCTGGTTATCACAATGCATGGTGATGGGGAGTTGTAGTCTCTATGCCCAAGTCTCTTAATAGGTTCCTGATCTCAAATGAGCTCACTAGTAAGCTTCCCTCATTGCTCTATACTCTGCTTCAGCACTTGAACATGAACACTATCTTTTGCTTCTTGCTCTTCCAGGTGACTAAGTTTCCTCCAATGAAGGTACAATAGCCTGTTGTAGACCTCCTGTCTACTCTATCACCAGCCCAATCTGCATCACAATACCCCACAATCTCTGTGCTCTTGTTACATCCCAGCCATATTCCCTTGTCCTGGTGCCTCCCTAAGGTATCTCAAGATCCTTTCTACCATGTTTCCAGTGATGCACCTTTGGTTGTTGCATATGTTGACTGACTTGATTAACAGCAAAGCACACATCTGGTCTGGTGATGGTAAGATAGATTGAGTTTTCCAACCATTCTCCTATATTGCTTGACATTTTCATATGGCTTGTCCTCAATCTCCCCCTCACGCAAGACCTTGTAACCATCTTCTAGTGGTTGTCTTGGCTACTCTTTCCACCTAGATCACCTGCCTCACTCAACAAATCAAGTGTGTACTTCCTTTGGGATAGGAACAGCCCCTCTTTAGATCGGCATATTCTCAATCCCTAGGAAGTACTTTTAACTCACCCAATAGTCTTTGATATCGAATGATGATTTAAGGAATGATTTAGTTAAGAGGATACCTTCCTTGTCACTTCCTGTGATGATGATATCATCACGATAACAACTAGAGACACCACAATTCCTTCTTGACTGGTGAGTGTGAATAGTGTGTGATCAGCTTCGGATTTCACAAATCCTCTTCCATTGAGTGTGGTGCTGAGCTTGTGATACCAGGCCCTTGGTGATTGTTTTTAACCCATAGATGGCTTTCTTCAGTCTAAGAACATTGCCAGGCTTGACAATATGCTCTAGTCCAGGAGGTGGTCTCATGTAAACTTCATCTTCAAGCTCTCCTTGTAAGAAAGCATTCTTCACATCCATCTGCCATAGATCCCACTCCAAGTTGACTGCTAAAGAAAGGATGATTCTTATGGTATGAAGCTTTGCTACTGGTGCAAAAGTGTCAAGATAGTCTTCTCCATAAGTCTGAGTAAACCCTCTTGCAACAAGTCTTGTCTTGCGCCTCTCCACAGTACCATCAGCATTGTATTTGATTGTGAATATCCACATGCTTGTCACTGCCTTCTTGCCTTTTGGGAGTTCTGCTTCATACCATGTATCATTTACCATCATGGCATTGGTTTCATTCCCAACTGAGTCTCTCCACTCTTTGTGTTCCATAGCTTCCTCATAAGACCTTTGGTATGTACTCCTGGTCCAGCTCTCGCAAGTGAACGATAATGTTCTGAAGGTACGTGGGCTAGAAGCAACACAGCTTGCTTATGGATGAGGCCTACTGCTGAGAGTATGAAGTAAGATCTCTTGTGTTACCCAATTGGAAGGTGGATGTATAATCCTGGTGCTTCTTCTAATGGTGAGACTTTTTCTACATTTTCTTCAGTTGGTGTTTACTCCATCATTACCAACATGACACCTTCTTGTTTCTATCTTGATAACATGAGATTATTTGAACCTTACTTGTTGTGGTTCATTCTGGATTCCCCTGGATCAAGAGTGAGAACTTCAAACACTTATTTTCAAGAATCCTCATTGAGATTGTCATTTTGTAGGAGTAGGATGGGGTCTTGTCCTGGCTCAGTTAATTCACCCTCTCTGGTGGATATATGAGCCTAGGCTTGCATTAACGCCTCCTCGAAATTTGTTCAGTCTCTATCGATTGATTGGATAGGTTTTTAGTCAGTCTATCCACTCTTTCTTCATCATAAGGTGTTCTGGATCAACAAATCACATGCTCTAAGAGATGAGAACCTCCTGGTTTCTGGTGAATAAACTTATTCTCTGGTGAGGTGAGTATCCAATTGAACATTCGCTGGTATTTTTTATCTTGTCTTTGTCCGGTAATTAAGTTTACTAGCACAAGCTAAGTCCATTTATATTCGAAGGTTGATTATAGTTGCTATGTTTGTTAGTACCTCGTGGGAAGACTGATATGGAGAACTTGGTAGGGACTTTATTGCCTCAAGTAGCGAAGACTGTCAATTACAGATGCCCAAAACCTCTTAGGTTAATTTGTATGGAAATAAATGCTTCTGGCCACCTCATAAGATGTCTTTTCCTTTTCTCAGCAACCATTTTGCTATGGGAGTATATGGACGCTTTGTTTGATGGATCACTCATTGTTTTGCTAAGTGTTGCTTGAATGCATTGCTGGTGTATGTTCCTCCATTATCTGATCTAAAAGTTTTTATTTGGCATTTGAATGGTTAGACGCATATTTGAAAGTTTATGAATCTCTTAAAACGCTCTTCCTTTGATTGTAGCAGTGTTATCAGTATACTTTGATTACTCATTATAAATGTCAGAAAGTCTTATGATGTTTCCTAGAAGCACAAGAGCAGTCACAACAATCAAGAATGAAATTACATCAAAGCTACTTTATAGATTGTAATAGATTTAGAAACACTTTTTGCAATGCTTGCTAGGATACAAGTCTTCACTAATACTTTTTGTGAATAAATATAGGCAACATGATTGTATCAAGGCACGGAGTGAGGTATTCCTTTAAGATCTGCATGACATTACATTTCAGGGAAAGTTAAACTTGAAATTAAAGCATAAAGATAAGTAAGTGTAAAGTTGGTGTCTTCAAGCAGTCTGGTTCCTTGGTACACTTTAAAGCAACTTAACTAAGTTCAATAATCCTGACAGTAGACATATTAGAGTGAAGGTACACTGCAAGTATAAGTCTATTGTGGCCCTTTATAACTGATAAAAATTCGATGTGAAGACTAGGCATATGAAAGATTAGAATCTTTTGTTACAACTCTATAGAATCACCTATCTCCTTTATTGGTGTATCTTTTCCATTAGGTATCATACATTTCCATAAGGCAGGAAAATGTTATTAATCACAAGTTCAATATTATCATGTGGTGTAAGCTCTGAATTTACTAAAGGATTTTTAGTAAATTTAGAACAGCTAAAGCATTCAAAGATATAGTTTGAAGCATGCTAAAAGAAGTACAAAGATTGTACCAGAAGTTGTCTTCAAGGATTTTGATGAGAGACCTCATGTAGATGCTTGATGGTATTCATCTTGATGTTCTTCAAGGTTGAGAGCTACTGGGATGCCAAGGTTGCTTAAACTCAGTTGCAACTTTGTGTGTGTAGTTGGACAGCAAAAGTTTTGAGAGCTGGACTATACTTAACCAGAGAAAGTGTGCTTTTTTAATTTTCGTCTATATGACGGTCATCAGCTTGTATGGGGTCGTGAACTTTGAGGTTTGAGGTGAGGTGAAGGATCAGCACTTGTTTTTCCAGTGTTTTTCTTTGCGAAATGGTCAACCCATATTTCTTGTCTCAGGTTTGTAAGAAACTCTTGTTACAAAACACATTCAGCCTGGTTTAGTCATCAAAGGTTTATATCCTTTAACATCCAAAGGAGACACTGAGCACTTCTCTTTCTGGATTTAGAGCAACACCTCTTCCAAAGTTTGGTAGTTTACTTCAGCATTCTAAGAGATGTTGATTAAGTCATTGTATAAGGATTTAGGTCAGAAGCAAGGCATACTTTGTTCTTGTTCAAGCTGGTCTTAGAAATGTAGGTCGACAGTACATGGATTCAGCATTTCTAGATCAGCCCTACAAGGCTCTTAGACTTGCAAAGTGTGGTTGAATCCATTGTCTCCTAGTGGAGAGTGTTATAGCCCTTCTTAATATAAATATCATGCTCAGATTAGAATGTTGCCAATCACTTTTGAAAGAGTTTCAATTTTGGGAAGTTTCAGTAGGAGTAGTTCAAGTTGAGGCTCAAGACTGTTTGATGATGGAAACATGAGACTCCTTGATCCACTTCCTTGTCGAGCCAGAATCATTTCTCTAACCATCATCATCTAAGATGGTTTGTTTGAGAGGTTTTCTCTGTCACAGTATGGACAGAGCCTCTCCTCCTAAAGCATTTTAGATCTTGAAAGTCTAGAAAACAGGTAGTTAACCTTTTTTAAGAGTACTGAGACATCGACTTTTGAGTATTTCCCCATATTTAAATAAATTGAACCAGATGGCAGAGAGTTTTTAAATGGAAATGTAAGAAGAGTGGAAAACCAAGTGAGAAAATAGTGTAGATTGGGCGGAAGTAGTGAGAGAATTATAAGAGAATAGGTCTCAAGAGCATAAGTGTCTGATCACTATAGCTAGGTTAAGAAAAACAGCAGAAGAATCGCCAAAATCTGAACAAATGTCTTAAGAAACATGAAGAACAGAAAGAGAGAGGAAGAAGAGCAGTTTTGAGAGAGGAGTAGAGATAGTTTGGGGAAGCAGAATAGATTTAATTCCTTGCTTAAATTGCTTGTTGAACTAATAACATATATAGAGGGGAGAGGGTTCTAAGGGTTCTAGGAAAATGAGTAAGTAGTAAAACAATAAACTAAGGTGAGAGTGAGTCCAAAATGGTCCAACTGTGCAGGAGCAGGAGCTGACGAGTCAGATGGTCACTGTCCAGGAGCGTGGCGAGTCAGATGCTTGAGAGTGACATATCTAACTGGTCAAGGTGGTCTCTTTATTTCCATGTGATCCAGTCCTTCAAATCAAATGCTTAGGCAAAATTAAGTGGGAAATTCGAAATCTTTGCTCCACTCTCTCCTTTTATTGGCCTTACACTCCAAGCTTAAAC
>CAJHQQ010004467.1:0-27743 GCA_905132885.1 Moricandia moricandioides | reverse complement strand
GTGACGAAGCTTACGGCTCAAACTTCTTGATGTGGAGCCGTCAGATCCAAGCACTCCTTGATGGATATGACCTCGCTGGTCACATTACAGACTGTTCCATCTACGACGGTAACAACAGACAATGGTGTTGCTACCAACCCTTCGTATCTGGAAACGTCAGGATAGGGCTCATCTATAGCGCCTCTCTTGGTGCTATCACGACGACAATTACAATCTATCCTCTCTACCACCACAACTGCCGCTGAGATCTGGAGTACTCTCACCGCTCTTATGCGAAAGCCCAGCCGAGGCCATTTCAAAGCAACTCAAACAGCAACTCAAAGCTGCTACAAAAGGTACAAAGTCCATTAACGAGTATGTTTCAAGACTCACGGCTCTCTTGATCAGCTTGGCCACTCCTTGGTAAACCGGATGACCCTGAAGATCAAATCGATGTTATACTTGAAGGCCTTCCAGAGATTACAAAACCTTGATTGATCAAGTAGAAAACCGTGATACCCCCCCCCCCCCCCTCCCTCCATCACGTAACTTCATGAAAAAACTGATAAATCATGAAGCAAAACCCAATCGAAGCAGTCTACTCCTCTCTCTGTTCCGGTTACTGCGAACTTCACCAACTACAAAGGCAACAGTTCCCACAATAATAACAACCCAGCAAGGAAACAAACGTGGTGGTTATCGTGGAACCAAACTTGGGCAACATCAGCAGCAACTTCAAGCGACTTCTACAACCCCTACTCCCCGTGGGTATCAAGGCAAGTGCCAGCTTTGTGGAGTCTTTGGTCACAGTGCACGGCGATGCACGCAACTGCCAAAGTGCCGGTACAATGTCAGCTACTTCAAACCCGATGCAATGGCAACCACGAGCTAATCTCGCTGCCTCATACCCCTACAACACATCACCATGGTTGCTCGACAGTGGAGAACTCACCATCTCACGTCAGACTTGAACAATCTAGCACTGCATCAACCGTATCAGGGAGGTGATGAGGTTGCTATCGCTGATGGATCAGGATTGCAAATCACAAACATTGTTCTGCTTCTATCCCTACTCGATCCAAATCTTTACATCTTAAAGACATACTTTGGTGTCCCTAATGTTCATAAGAACTTGATATATGTCTATCGTCTTTGCAACGCTAATCAAGTATCTGTGGAATTCCTTCCTGCATCTTTTCAGGTGAAGGATCTCAGCACGGGGGTCAAGCTGCTTCAAGGCCAAACGAAGGGTGAACTGTATGAGTGGCCTATGTCTGCGTCAACCTTCCCATCTCCTATTCTGTTTATCCAGACACCAAGGCCACCCGTAGACCAATGCATAATCGCCTAGGACACCCCTCACCTGTTATCCTTAAAACCATTGTTTCTCAGTTTTTCTTTACCATGTTTAAACTCTTCTACTATTCCTTGCAACGATTGTCTTCTCAATAAAATTCATAAGCTTCCATTTCAAATGAGTTCAATTACCTCTACAAAACCCTCTCCAATATATTTTCTCTGATGTTTGGCAATCACTTGTTCTCTCCTCTCAAAAACTTCAAATATTATCTCCTTTTTTGTAGACCATTATACCCGATATACATGGTTATACCCTCTTACAGCCAAATCCCAAGTCAAAGATATTTTTTTCCTCTTCAAACCTCTTGTTGAAAACCGTTTTGACACAAAGATCAAACACCTATACTCCGACAATGGAGGAGAATACCTTGCCCTACGTCCTTATCTTGCTACACACGGTATCACCCACCTTACAAGCCCACCTCATACCCTAGAAAACAATGGTATCTCTGAACACAAGCATCGACATATTGTCGAAACTGGGTTGTCTCTCCTCTCCACCGCCAATATGCTATTGACATTTTGGCCTCTTGCGTTTGCCACAGCAGTATTCCTCATAAACCGTCTTCCTACACCAACCTTTCCAATCAGTCACCTTTCCAAAAAACTCTTTCACCAAACTCCAAAACTATGCCAAGCTCAGAACCTTTGGCTGTCTTGCCTATCCTTGGCTACGACCCTATGTTCAAAATAAGCTTGAAACACGATCTCTACCCTGTGTTTTTGTAGGTTATTCCCTTACCCAAAGTGCCTATCAATGTCTAGATCCCACTACCGGCCGTGTCTACACTACTCGTCATGTCTGTTTCAATGAGAAACAATTTCCCTATTCCACTCTCACAACACGGTCAACCACAAACCAATCTGAACCTTCTCTGCATCCCAACCCAGCTCCACCTTTCACCACAGTCCCTGCAACATTGCCACTCATTCAGTCTACTCCGTTAGCTACGAACGCTACACCCCTGGGCTCAGAAACTCCACCTGCGTCTCCATTGTCATCTCCTACCTCCTCGACTCCAGAAGTATCGCAGGATACCAGCACCCAGGCCACATCGACATCACCTGAAATTCAACAACAAGGCTCACCTCAGCAGCGATCTTCTAACTCTTCTACAGAATTACAACAATCCCTGCCCACTGGTGCACAACCTGCAGCTGCTTCATCTGTCCCAGTTCTTCCTCGTCATCCTATGACCACGAGGTCTAAGAACAACATTACCAAAGCCCACAACGAAGTACAATCTTGCTGCTACAACTCAATGTGATCCTCATTGGATTCCATCTACATGGCAACAAGCGATGAAACATGCTCACTGGCGCAAAGCAATGAGTGCAGAGTTCACTTCTACAACCGAAAATTACACTTGGGGCTTGGTGGAAATGACACAGAGAATGAATGTAGTGGGATGTCGCTGGGTCTTCACCATCAAGTATAACCCAGATGGCACTATCGACAAATACAAAGCCATGATAGTTGCCAAAGGCTACCACCAGCAACAAGGAGTAGATTATACAGACACGTTCAGTGCTGTGATTAAATCCACTACCATACGTCTCATAATGGGATTGGTTGTCAACTTTGACTGGCCGGTGCGTCAGATTGACGTCAACACTGCATTCCTACAAGGCCACTTAAAAGAAGAAGTGTTTATGTCGCAGCCTCCAGGTTTCCAGGACCCGAGCAACCCTACGCATGTATGTCGCCTTAGGAAAGCGATCTACGGCCTGAAACAAGCTCCCAGAGCTTGGTACTCTGAACTCAAAACGTATCTCCTCACCATTGGCTTCCGAAACTCCTTGTCTGACACATTCATTATTCATCCTCAAGCACAATGGGACATACGTTTATCTGTTGGTTTTATGTTGACGATATACTTGTTACAGGAAGCTCTCCGATGCTAGTGCAAAGTATCATTGATATTATTGCCAAGAAATTCTCCATCAAAGACATGGGCACACTTGGCTGCTTTCTTGGAATCGAAGCTATACGGACGCCACAAGGATTGCACCTGATGCAGAGAAAGTATATCACTGATCTTCTTCAAAAAGTGAACATGCTCAACGCAAAACCAGTCGCTACGCCATTACCTTCCTCACCAAAATTGACTCTGCACTCTGGCACGCCTTTTCCTGACCCGCATGAATACCGTAAGATTGTCGGCAGTCTTCAGTATCTAGCTCTAACGTGTCCAAAAATCTCCTATGCAGTCAATAAGCTCTCTCAGTTTATGCATCGTCCTACTGGTGATCATTGGCAAGTGGTTAAGCGTGTCCTACGCTATCTATCTGGTACTCTTACTCATGGAATTTTTCTTCAAAAACAGAGTAAACCAGTACTCCATGCCTTCTTTGATGCAGATTGGGCGGGTGATTTGATGATTTTGTCTCCACCAATGCCTATATCATCTACCTTGGTAATCAACCTATTTCCTGGACGTCCAAGAAGCAAAAAGGCGTAGCTCGATCCTCCACCGAAGCTGAATACCGTTCAGTTGCCAACACAACTGCAGAGGTTCGATGGGTTTGTTCCCTCTTACATGAACTCGGCATTCCAATCCCGACAATACCAAGCATCTACTGCGACAACATTGGTGCTACATATCTTTGTGCTAATCCCGTGTTTCACTCTCGTATGAAGCATATCGTCATTGACTACCACTTTGTTCATGGTCAAATTCAGCATGGACCGACTGCGTGTCTCTCATGTCTCTACACATGATCAGCTTGCAGATGGGCTAACTAAACCACTGCCACGAGCACGGTTTCAAGACTTGAGGAGCAAGATTGGTGTTTCGACCTCTCCCACTATCTTGAGAGGGCGTGTTAAGTAAATAATATATAGTTAAGGGACTCTTATGTAATTAGTTTATAATACAGTAGCTACTTGTATCTCTGTATAAATACCTTTCTTACGATTAATGAAAGTATTGAAGTCTCCAACTCTATAAGGTGGTGACTACTGGCCTTTGCATGGGCCTTTTTTTCCTTGGGTTTTTCTATCTTTGGCCGAGTCGACTCGTGGGTTCGGTTACGGAACCGGGCCCATATCCAACAATTCAGACACTTGCATATTGTAGTAAGCGATGAAAACAATATGAAACTAGGGCATGACTGGTTTTCCCGCTACCACCCGCAAACACAGCTTTTGCGGTTGGTAGCGGTTGTTGGCGTTTTGCAACAATCATAGAAAACGCTATAAATCACTTCAAATCGTTTCAAACCACTATAAACATCTAAAATTCAAAAGCTGGTTCCAACTAGCGTTTGCGGTTGCAGGTGGTTGCAAGAAAGTAAAAAAAAATTCAAAAAATATATAAATAAGAAAATAAAAATATTTAATTAAAAATTTAAATTGAAATAATAGAAATACCAAAATATATATAGTGTATTTTAATTTATATTATAAAACATTGAAGGAAAATATTTCTATAATTTTTTTTTTAAAAAATAATAGTATAATTTTAATATAATTTTATATTTATTATAATAATATGAATTTTATATTTATGTAAAATGTAAATATTTTTAATTTATTATTTAACGACTGTTGCATTTAGTAGTTAACCAGTCGTCATAAGTATCCCGCAAATACAACAATTTTTAAACCGTTTTACCAGTCGTACAAATCTCTTAATAACGCATAAAAGAGCAACCTCCCGCATCCGTAAACGCCCGTAACAACAACTGCAAACGCTGTAGTTTACACCAGTCAGCCCTTAAATTTTGTAACATTTACATTATATTTTTCTAGAGATATTTGACTGGACGGTACCTATCTTTTACAGGAAGATGGTGGTATCTGCGTAACTATTTGAAATAGTCAATTAAGTGTAGCCAAGATCGTCACTTTCTTTTTAGTTTTTCCAATCAGAAAAAATCTCTAGAAAAATTACCAAAAATTATTTTTATTAAACATGCAAATGATTCTTAAACCCCTTATTTTATAAATATATAAATATAAATAAATAATAAAAAAAAATATAATTCATATTATATCTTTTCAACTACGCACCTTTTTACATTTTTTGAATTTCTTTTTTATTTTCTCTGACCATTTATGAGAGAAAAAAAGAATGAATGGCTCTTGTAACATTCTTCTTTCAATTTTTAATTATTTTCTGAGTTTAAAAAAAAATTGATTTTTTTTTAAAATAACATTGGGGTAACATAATTACATCATCATATAATCTAATGATAAATAACTCCACGAATAATGACTCAAAGACGAAGTATTCTCCAAAAGCTTTGATCGGTGAACGATTTTGTATGTACGATATTCTCGATGGACATGCTCTCTCCGCAACATAGACCACAATGAATGGGTCTTCCTACAGTACTCTCGAACCTCCGATAAACTTTGTATCCTATAATCTACGAGAAATTGCATTGTCTAGGATTGAACCTAATATATGGGTGTAGAAGCCTTTAAACCTTGACCACTAAGCCACAATGCTTTCACTAGAATTTTTATTTTGAAACTTTAGTATTTATTTATTTTTAAAATTTTAAATACTAATCTAAAAATTCCATCTTTTAACTTTAAATATCAAGTCTAAATTAGCTAATTTTAGGAATATACATTTACATTTTAATAAAAAAAATTTTGATTATTATATTTCCTTTTGGAGCTTTTTGGTCAAAGAGAACTAAAACGGGATATCTAGAGAATTTTTCTTTAATTAATCAACGGGTTTTCAGAATCACTATTTAAGTTGAGTATATTTCAACGTTTTAAACTCCCATGCAGAAGATTATGGATGCTGGGTACAAGGATTGGCTGAATTTGAATTTGTTGAGTGTATAGCATGATAATAGGCTCGCAAAGAGATTTGCGGTGAGGTGACGAGTTAATGAATAATAAGCTTACGTCATAATAAATCAAGAAAAATATTTTAGAATAGCTCTTAAAAGTTTTTCTCACAAAAATGATTTTCAAAGAAGAAATAACTAAGATAGACTTTATTAAAATGTATAATATATATATATATATATATATATATCCTTGAGTTAAGTAATTCTAGATTTAGAGTTTATAGTTATGAGGTCGAGTTTTGAAGTTGAAGTTCAAAACTAAAAAGAAAATTAAGATTTACAAAATAAAAAGTATTATTTCGATCATTTTTAAATAATATTTTGTGATAAAAACTTGAAAATGCTTTTTGAGAGAACTGCACTAATATCGACCATCAATTCCAAAACTATAAATATTTACAGTATTAATCAAAAACGTGGTTCCTTGCTGGAATATGGGAGTCAAAGTTGAAAAAAATAAACTCTAAACTTGTACATGATTAAAGTTATTAGAAAATAAATTTGTGTAGAGTTTGTAAAATTTAGGAATTCGAGAGATTTTAAAAGTTATGTGAACTCTAAAATTATATATACATTGATTTATAAAATTTGATCATAATTTTTTTCAAATTATTATATATTTTTTATGAATTTTTTTCTCATCTGTTAAATTTATTGGAACATTTGATCCATTGTTACAACACAAAACTGACAAGGAATGCAATCCTTTTAGAGCCAAAAGTTGGGAATTCATAACCGAGTATTCTGAAGACAAATCCCCATACAACGGAGAAGCATACTAACACATTCGAAATATAAAACCAAACCACATACTGACATAAAAGAGGCCACTTGCAATGCTTACGGAACCAAAGAAGCTGATATTGAGCTCCATAGCGACGACGATCAAAAGACCATTACGAAGAACCTAGAGATGCTCGAGCTGACCCCAAGAAACACAGACTTGAGAAGACCATAAACCAGCACAGGTCACAACCACAAACCCAAAGGGTACACGCTCGGCAGAACAAACGCAAGACCAAAGCGAAAAGAGAACCAACAACTACGAGCCACACAACTGTCACAAGGAACCAGCAACACGAGAAAGCAAGGCACAAGATCGAATCTTGAAACTCCAAGAGGGGAAGACGCCAAAAAGGACCAACAGCTCTTACACCGGACACTCGTGTACCCAAGCTCAACCACCTACAAGCAAGAGAATGGTCACCTCCTCGCAAGAGAAGAGATGTAGATCGAAACCACTTGCTTCTTCTTGATACTTCAATGGAAGACAAAAAGCAATTAGATGCCCCCACAGCAAAATACCATCCAAAGGACGAACCCCACAGACGAGATCTTGACAAACACCGTCCACCAGCACCACGATAATAAGGGAAGATGCAGTAGCAACCAAGTTCCAGAAAGCTACGACTACCAGAAGAAAAGGGACCAAGAAGACTCCATGCCCGGAATATATATCCCCTCCATATAATAACCCGTCGATATGGCTCCTGAAACCTGTTAGACTCCGATAGAAGGACAAGACAATCTCAGACCCACACAAGACAATAACTAATATATAGGGATGATAGAGTCAAAATTCTTTGGCGATCCGAAGCCAGGCTTGACAAGACAACTGACTAAATTCGATACAACAAGTAACCTTATATCTGAACCGGTTATGACAACCACCGCGAACCAGATCATATAATCGAACCGTCACCAACCACGCCAAACAACCTCGAACACAACACAAGTTTTTTTTTTTTTTTTTTTTTTTACACAACACAAGTTCGATCGACTCTTAATCCACAACACAACCCTAATACCATAAATATAACAAAGGAGAAGACATACAAGAGCCTCTCCGGTGCCGGCGAGGAGCCCAACCACCAGAGAGGAGGAGATCTGAGAAACTAAAAAAGTTGAAACCTTGCGGCTGAGTTGAGAGAAAAAATTTAGGGCCGTCAGAGAGAGTTTTTATCTTTTATGAATTTATCTTACCTTTTTCTGTCATTCTTCTTATAAAGTAATAAATATATAATTTATATTATTCTAAATTATATAGAATGATTATTTGATTTTTTTCAAAACATGTTCTTTTGTTAGAAAAGAAAGTAATAATGATACATATAAAATTATTAATATGATAAGATGAATATTATATTAACAAATTTAACTGTATTATGTTCTTTTAATCATTCATATGTTATTTTTTAATAATTAAAAATAAAATAATATAAAAATAATTTTATACTAAAAATGAAATTATATAAAATGTAATGTATGAATAATATATAAATATAGTTATATATTCAAACTATAAGTATATAAAATATAATTATATATTCAAAAGTGTAAGACTAAATTTTAGACATATAATTTGGATTGAAAGTTCAATAGATATTTGGTACGAATAATTATTTATTTTTTAGTTTTTATCACACAGATTTTGAAAATCCCATACATATCATATTTGAAAGTTTAGTCTTATGAGGACAAATAAATAGAACTCATGTCTCAATAACATTATATTTAGTTATAATTAGAAAATCAATCTAAAAAAAATTGAATAACAATGAATTTGAATGGATTTTGAAAATTCTTAAATTAATAACAAAGAATTCTATCTTAATTATTAAATTCATGAACCAATAACAAAAGAGTTTGAAAAATTTTAAGTCCATAAAAATTCTTTTACCAATAACCCCTTTAAAATAATGAACAAAAGTGTTTTTTTAGTGAACAAAGTGTTGTTCGCAAAAGATGTATACTTACTATTCAGCCTGGTTATTATTATTTTTTGTGAACACTTAGCCCGGTTACTTTAAAAAAAAAATAGTTTTTTACTATCCACTCGTAATAATTCATTAGACTCGCGGCTTTAAATATAAATAAATATGGTGGATCCCCTGTGTAGGCCGTCTGTAAAAGAACCACCGCAACAACCACAAGTGGTTAACCTGTTCAAGTCAAGATGAGAATCATGTCACTGAAAAATGTTATATATCAAATCACCATTTGTTAGTCGTTACTGGAAAATTGCAAACAAAGTGACATACTTTCTGTGTATTTGTTTTCTCTAATCGATTATGAAGTTTCACTCCGGTTGTAGACGTTTCTATCAAAGATCCACAGCTTCCAAATAATAAACACGTTTTTATAAAGCGTCCAATGATTCGCGGCAAATTACCGTTACTATGCTGTCTCATCTTCACCCCTTCACCGGTTCCCACATAATCTTAATGACAGACATTAATCAAAGTTCTAAATCAGCCACATAAACTACTTTTTTTACTTGTCCAAAAAAAAGAAACTAACTTTTTTCTTTGTAAATTTTTGATAAATGCACAACCTCAGATAAAAATGAGTCATGTTTGTTTGTTTTGCATTGTGAACGATCTACTATCTGTTAACTAAATATTTGTTCGTTTTATAATTATCGATAATCGACCTTCTATATATTCGAAGGACCATGGATAAAAATAATTAAATTTTGGACACTTTTTCTCAATGATTTACAGTTGTGTTTTGGGTTAGATATTCTAAAACAAATAAATAAACTGTAATTTGCAATTGGTTGCCAAGTCCAAAAGAACATGACCATGTATGAGCTGTTTTAACAAAAAAAAAGTATTTAACAAAATAAAGCAAGGTATTGTGATTTTATTTTTATTTTTTGAATACCAAAAATACAGGTTTGTGAGATTTGGAACCAAAGCCATGATAATTCATGTAAGACCCTAAACCATAACATCTAATCTATTAAAATAGAATCATGTTTTTATCTACTTATATAAAAAGTCATTTGGACCATTTCATTAGTAATTTTTGTTATATTAAAATAACATTTATATATTAAATCATTTAAATAAATATACTATCATACATAAGAATATTCTACTATAACATTATTTATTTTTGAATATTTCCTACTTTATTTTAACAAAATCTTATAAAATCTTTTGATTATTAATTTTAAATAATTCATTAAATTCGTAATTATTATTAAATATTACAATTTAGTATTATTTAGATTTTAATAAAGAACATATATTTTTATTATATAGTAATTTAATTTATAAAGTTGGAAATATAAATGAAATTTTAATAAAAATAATTTTTACAAGATAAAAAATTATATTATATATATTATTTTTTAGTTTATAGTTGATGGTTTATGTTTGTAAATTAAATAAAATTAATGAAGCTTATTTAATTACAAAATCTTTAAAATAAATTTTGATCAATGAGAATTATAAACAAAATTTAATCCATTTACATTAGAAAACATCAAAAGATTAATGAAATAGGTTATATAAATTATTTTATTTTGATTCTTATATGATTATGTTTATTTTACCTTTTTAAGAATATATTAAAATACAATTAATTATATATTAATATCTATTGTTTCATAAAAATATATGAATAAAATTATATATTACAAAACACCAAATAGTAATACATATTTTATCAATTTTTCATTAAAACTTAATTATAAATATCTGCGCGGACAAACGGATTAAAGTCTAGGGTACTATTAAATTTATTCTAGAGGTCAATCAAACTAGAACCTCTAACAAAATGGTCATGACCCTAACAAAATACAGAAAAATACAAAAAATCGGTTCTGATCTCAGGGAAACTATATAACAAAATACATGTGTAACCGAGAACATGACAAAATATATTTCACTTAGTAAGATCCCATGTCTTTTTACTAAGAAAAACGTATGATCTCATGCAGCTCCTGAGTCTGATATGACCTGATAAGATAAAAAACTTCATTGTCAGAACCAGAAGATAAACATTTGATCTCAAGTCTTACCAAATCAAAAAACTTACCTTTAAATACCATGTCTATAGAGAGCTTTTTTCGTTAGCTGGCATCTATAAAAACTTGACTGGTGAGTGCAATGTGCAAAATCAGCTCTAGGAAAGTAAGCGGTCAAGCTCATCAAACCCATCATCTTCATTATGATCAACATCTTCCAGAAGTTTCTGTGCCGTATCAAGACCACCAAGCTTGGTTTTTTCATAAAATGAAAATCTTTGCAAATCCCATTCCTCTTTCAGTTTCTCAACCTTCTCTCCCATCAACTCTTTCTCTTCCGCTATGTGCTTTATGTCCCCAATCTCCACTATCTCTCTTGCACCTTACCAAAAACAAGCGATGTAAACATAATGAATCATGATATGGTAGTACCACACATGCTTAAAATCTCAGAGAGTTCGAACTTTGCAATTTGATATAGTATAAGAGGTAATAGCATCAATGGTAAAACTTAAGAGAGAAAACAAAAGTGCTAACAAAACAGTTCAAGTGAAGTACCATACTTTTCATTGTGCGCTTCTTGGCCTCTGCATACTCTCTATCTTGTTTATGTATGGAGCTCAAATCAACTTCATTACCCTGATATGAAAAATATTTAAAATGCTCAACATACCCTTTATATATATAATCTTCTTTCTTCTATGCTAAGGAAAGGGTATCTCGTTCTCACCATATCCAAATGAATAAACTGCTCAATCTCGGTTTCAGAGGTTAACCTGTTCAATTCAAGATGAGAATCATGTCACTGAAAAGGTTATATATCAAATCACCATTTGTTAGTCTTACTGAAAATTGACAAAGTGACATACTTTCTGTAAGCACACCGCACAAGTGTGTTCTGTAGCTCTATCGATTGATGAAGTTTCTCAGTTGTAGACGTTTCATCAAACTCCACAGCTCCAAATATAAACACGTTTTTATCAAGCATTTGTTTCCCCACAGCAGTAGCTATCTCTACACCTTTGTCTTTTGCCTCAACTATAAGATCCCTAAATCTCCCAAGCTCTTCTGCAAGACGAGAACAGTACAAGTTAGTTATGAGTATAACCGGTGGTAAAGATAGATTCAACAAATGAGTAAACACTTACGAAGTGAGATATAAATCCGGAACTTGGGTTTAAAAGGTTGGATCTCATGAAGGCAATAGAGACAGTAAAGACCTCCTAGTCTCCGTGAAAAAGAATCAATACTCACCATGTGACCTGCAGACATAAGGCTAGCTTGTGAGCTTAGCTAAGAAAAAAAAGCACAATGTGGAAACAGACAACAATGGATGACTAGTTCTGAGTGTTCCAAAACTTCATGAGTTAGAGACTTAAACTTACCAATGGTATGAGAATACAGTGACTGAATGAAAAAGGCTAAGTTGGTGTTAGGGAAGGCTTGATATATGTAAGAAAACTTTCGAGATAACCAAACACTCTTCATATCATCAAACGTTGTCAAATCACCCTGCAAGTAAAACCAGAGACTCAACAAGTTGAAAGCCTGAAAACAATTTGAAACACAACTTCAAATAACTAACGAAGATGGAGAACAAATAAATAATAGTACCTCCACAAACTCGTCTATGAGTTCATCAATATCTCTCTTGAACAGAGAAAGATTCGTCCCTGACATGCACAAAAATTCAAGAAACAGAAAGAATAAGTAGCAAGAAAAGAATGAACTTTCCGTTCAGGGAAGAAAGGTTACAAGATTCAATGTTTGACATCACACCTGAAGTACGCGGCTTCATCTTCCTTTGCGTCCTACTATTAACGGGAACAAGCTTCCAGTTTTTCCCCTTGTCCATTATCCTTTCCTTTTTGCTAAAATCAAATCCGAAACAAAACCCTTTTAACAAATACAATGTTGAGGATTTATCGGTTCCTGCAAACTTCTAAGGTAGTTCAAATCGCAAACCTAGAGCATCAATTTCAATCACAGTGAACTCGAATCAAGAAAGAAATAAACGACACGGTAGTTTTTGGTAACCGGTGTTCACCTCTCTTCTTCAATGTGAAGAAGGTGCTACTCACCGGGAGAGAAATAGGTCTCTCAACCTTTCCAATAGATGAACAAGAGAGTACAATCACCGGAGACCTTCTTCCTCTCTATCTCAGTTACAATCACCAAGAGATATGAATGGAATTGAAGAAGAAGATACAAGAGTATGAGCTATCTAGATACACCAAGGATCTCAATCTCTCTAGCTCTCTCTCTGCCTTGAGAGTTTTCGCTCACCTGAGCACGAGCTCTCTTCGGGATCGAGCTCTGGCTCTTCGTCTCGAGCTTTTCTCCTCACTCTCGTTCTGTTACAAACTCGTCGTAACCTCTCGTCACGTGATGTTGATGACGATGATCTGATGGAGATCAAAATATCTTCAGCTCTTCTTGCTTATTTACACTTTTGCCATAAACCTAAGTCACGTGCATTTCACATGATTATTCAAAGCTTGAGTGAAACCTTCTCTTTAGCTGAGAGTCTTCATCACACAGAATTCTCAGTAGATTAGATGACACACTTCTACAGTCTCCACCTTGTCATTGATCTACTTCATGCCTTTAACTCCTCTTGAACTTTCCTCCGGTGCTTGAGCAAACCTGCTCACCCTCTGCAACTCCCTGCAGATTCTTGCATCTCCTCAGTTCATACTCATCTGAATGAAACCCATCCAGCTTCATCTCACTTGAAACTTCACCGCTCAACTTCAATCATTGATCTTCCTTTGGCAGTGTCCATAACTTGGAAACTTGAGACCACTTAGCAGTAACTCAACATGAACTTCATAAGCTTCACTTTAACTAGTATAGATCAGCTTATATGTCATTTCTCAGTTGCAGAAAAACCCTTCCATGAACTTGACTTGTTACTGCAACCAAGATCTCCAAACAATCTGCCAAAACTTGATGCCGATGCTAGCTTGAAACTCTTTCGGAACCTGAATCACCATTGCCTCAAACCCGAAGCCTTATGACTCAAACCTTTGAAACCAATCTCAACAGCCAGTATACACCAACTGCTTAACCTGAGACTTTCCTTACAATCACTTGAATGAACACACTGACTTGAACACCACTCTGCACCGCTGCTGTTGCCAACAGAACACGCCGCTTAACACAACCCGGTCAAGAAGACTTTCGATACAAAGAATCATGCTCAACCTCAGCTCAAACAAATCATTGTGACCCTGCAAACCTGATTCCCTTGTAGACCATTTGATTCTCCTCAAAAAACACCTGAGATTAGGGGCCTGTTTGTTTCACCATCTATAATCTCCATTCAAGTGATCCATTTATATGATTCATTCAAATGATCCATCCAGATTTAAGGGTTTGTTTGTTTATCCATTCAGATGACTCATCTGGATGAATCATTTAAATGGACTTATGTTTGTTTCTTTATTTTCATTTCCATCCAGCTGACTTTTACTAAACAAATTACTAATATACCCTTGTTTTGATAATCATATGTTTAATATTAATTTTAACTATATTAAATTTTATAATTTGGTATAAAATATATTTTACACTGAAATTATTTTAAAATTATCATTTTGACATTCATAAATTCTCATTTCATATAAATTTATAATTTTTATTTAAATTTTCATTTTGACATTAATAAATTTATAAGTTTATATGCTTCAATATATTTTAATCTAAAAATGTGAACCTACAATAACAAGGTTTCAAAAACAACAGTAACAAGGTTTCAAAAACAAAAGTAACAAGCTTAAGAAACACAATTCAAACTTGAAAAGTTGAGCCAACCAACATAAGATCCAATCAAAACCTGAAAAATTTCAATTGAAAGCAAAATGTCAATAAGCATTAGTACTATCAAAACCAGCACATCTGCGCACACTCAAAACCAATATTTACAGACAAGATCACTAGTTTCAGATGTTTGATCAAATTACATCTCAGTCATATCATCAAGCCACAAAACAACCAAATAAAAGTGAGGAGAATTATAATTGACACTGAACATTGAAACAAAACAGCAAAATAAAGCACCGTACCTGTATGATGCTAATATGGAAGTCTAGAACTGCATTACCAAAGCATTTAGTTTTGACTTGTCTAAGTGCTTCTTGTGTATAGATTGCAATCACAAACTCACAATATCACTCAGACACCACAAACCAAGATACTACAAGGGAAATACGTCTGGAACAAACTGAAGCAAAAGTGTACTAACTTAAGAGACTACAAGATACTCACGCTCATGTTTCACACGCATCAGAAACTATACTAACTTAAGAGACTCCTCATGTCATGTTCGTAAGGACATGGCCACAACTTTTCATCTCACTACAATCAAGGGGATACATCATATACCATAAAGCTTTATATTTCCAACTCTATCAACAATTAGAACCATACTTAGATGATAATGAAAACCCATCACTGAACAAAGAAAATTCAAACAAATAAGCTAAGATGAACAAGTCAATTTTAAGTTTTATGGTTACAGAAAAAGCCATATACTTCAAGCCTGTTAAACCTCCAGTCAAATTCACAGACAAACCTTCTCAAACAGGAACATTGAAGAACAACAGAAAAAAAAATACCCAAAACAATCGTACAAACCAGAAACAATAAACCCATCACTGATCAGAGAAACTTTAAACCAATAGACCAGTAAAATCAGAGAAATAAGTAAACCCGTCAAATCTAATATCAAGCAAACCTAAGATGAGACGACGACGAGAGACGAGACGACGACGAGAGAGACGATACGATATGACGGCGAGAGAGACGAGATGATGGCCAGAGAGAGAGACGAAACGACGGTGAGAGACAGACGAGATGACGTGAAGAGAGAGAGATAAGACGCGACGAGACTACGGCGAGGGACAGACGAGACGACGGCGAGAGAGAGACGAGACCGGCGGCTGAGAGAGAGACGACGGTGGAAAGAGAGAGACGACGGAGAGTCAGAGCTCAAGCTCTCGCCATGACAGAGCAACGAGATTGGAGAGGCGGCTATGAAAAAAATAAAAATGAAGTGTGATATTAGGTTTGTAATTTCTTGAGTTTAAGAGAGGTATAATTGACATTTTAATATTTTGGCTAAACCATTTCCATTCAAATGGTCCAATTTGGTTCAGCTGGATGGTTTTGAAATTTAAAACTAAAATTATAAAATTCATTCAAATGAACCATTTGGCTGAGTTGCAATTTTAAGTCTAAACAAACACAGTTCCCATCTCCATCCAAATGAGCCATTTAGATGGGAAAACAAACATGACCTAGAATCAAAAATACCACTAAAATCTCATGCAGAAAACTAGAAACATAAATGTTTCCTTCCTGAATCAACTCTTGATTCAACCAGCCATCTGTCTTTCCAACTCAGCCTCGAAACCAAACTTGTACCGCTGTTGAAACTCAACAGATCACGCCTCATAGCTCCACCTTGCTGTGAGTACTTTCGACCCAAGTCCCTTTCCAATTCCCTGAGTAAACAAGACAGTACCAACAGCTCGAAATTCACTCCACGTACCCTTTAACCATATCTCTCATCATAAGAACCTGAGATACTCAAGGGATACTTTCTTACAACTTCTTTCACATCAATATCGAGCCCATGATGTGTTTCTCCAGCTGTACCAGACCTGCAACACAATTCAAAAGTGTGCAAACTCCACCAAAAACCTTTGGTACCTGCATGACAGATCTTCTCAGAACCGAACCAAAACAACTCTTCTTGGCTCACCAACTCTTCCTCTAGTGTTCTTCACACTAAGGCTCCACACTTGTTAATCTTGCAAGTGTCTTCTGCTGAGAAGATTTCAGCTTCTTTCTGATGCAAACAGACAACTAATAACTTCTCATGTTGTTGTCTCAAAAACAAGTTCAAAACACGCTTCTGCTCCAGCCTTCTGTAGGACTTTAAACCAGTTTCAAATGCTGTGAAGAACCCTGTCTTCAAGCTCACTTCAGACGCCATGATATACCATCTTGAATTGATTCACTTTCAGAAACTTCAGCAAACACTTGTTTCTCAGAATCCTCGTTAGAGAAAATACCATGATCACTTCGGTATACTGCATTTCAGACATTCACAAAACCTGCAACTCTCTATATTTCAGCAATCTTGACTTCTTTTAATTTCAAGCCTGCTCACATTTTGATTTATGCAAAAAACTCAGACTGATTCTTCATCAATCTTCACCTTATACCAGAGATCGAAAGACCTTTGATTTCTTCTCTAGCAAAGCCAACATAAACCTTTGTGTGCTGCTGCCCAAAACTCTGATTATAAAAGATTCTCGCTGAAAAATAGCACCACCCAGAAACTGCATTTTTTCTTTGATTTTGCCTTTTCTCAGACTTTACCGAGAATTCCATTTTTTTTTTATTAGTAGCCCAAACCGCCTTGTACTCGCTTGTGACAGTACCAGTGACAATTTCTCTTTGTCTCCTTGTAGCTACTTACAGAGAACTCTCTGAACTTGTTCATCTTGGTTATTGACTCAAACAACAACCCCACCTCGAACTGTTCTTTTGTCCCTGTGAATACTCTTCACAACTTTGATCTCAAGCTAAACCGCTTTACTCCATCTGATCAAACCCTGTTGAGCATTAACCTTGTTGACACTGACTTGGCTCTCTTTTACTCTTCTCACTGCACAAAACCAACATGAATCTTTGACGCTCTTGTAAGCTCATTGGCAAAACTTCTAACACTTTTTCACACTGAAATAGCCCTGAGAAATTTGTTTGAAATAATACTGCTCCACCTGAAGTCAAAAAAACATCTAGAGATGTGCACTACAACACTTGTAGAGGCAAGACTCCACCTGAAACAGCAACCCTCAAACATCACTGAATTTCTCTTCACCTTAGATTCATTTCTCAGCCTTAAGACTCTCCTGCACTTTCATCTTTGATCCATGAAACTGTTCTGTGTAGCTGACTGAATACATGGCTTCTTGCTTCAAAATACATGTCAGAACTTATGACACATATCTTCCTCTTGCAGCCATTTAATCTCAGTCACATATACCCAAGAAAACCACCAAGTGTCATTGCTTCTTCAAAGCTTCTCAACTGTGCATCCTTTCTGAATTTTACCATTCAGAATAGATTTCATGCCCTCTGCATTTGTCTCAACTTCTCCACCATTCTTGTTTTTGAAATCTCAACATGTCTTGGAATTGAATTTCTGAAACCCGAATACCATACTTGAGACATCTCCCGCAAACCTGAGCTTGTAACATCCATGTCCAGAGGGAAACAGAACCAGCAAACTCTTTGCTTTCTTTTCCTGTGGAACCAGCAAAACCAGAAACTTGCTTCTCTTTCTAGTTTCGTTAACACTGTTACTCCATCAGCCTCTTCTCAAGAGTTCATCACTTCTAGTCTTTTGCAGAAACACCTTTGAGTAAGACAATAAACCTCTTCACCGAGCTTGTCCCTTTTACTCATAACACCTCACCAAAGCCGCTACATGTCACCACAAATAGCCATTTACTCCACCATATACTTGTAAGTGTTGTACACACTTTGCCTTTGCTCTAGCTGCTTCTTCCTGGAGATACAACTTGTTTATGCATCAATAACTTGATGACTCTTCTTATTTTCTTCTAACAACCAGAAGATTCTCATCTCATTAAACCAATGACCTTGACTTCTATCCTTGAGACTGAACCAACACAGAACCACTTCTGCTTCAGCACATTACTGCCACTGCAGAGTAGCCACCAATGTAACAGCCTTGCTTCATTTGACTAGAGAACCCGCCTTATTGTTACAAGCTCCATAATGATCTTTTATTAACTCTGAACATCACTACCTGAGCTCCTCATATCCACAAGAATCTGATCCTTTACCCTTGTGACTGAACCTGCAGACGTGCAACTCAAAACCTCTGAAAACTGAATCAACCTTGAAGCCTCAAAGTACTGAACCTATCTTGTTCCACAACTGAGTAAACATCATTGTCATGCTTCTCTGCAACTTCCTTTTCACTTGAATCCTGGAACCATTAATCAGCATCCAAATAGCCTTTGACACACATACCAATATCAACTTCTAAGGCGTCCCCTAGACCTGAGATTCATAAGTGCCACCAACTGCTATTCTTTCCATCTTCTGAAACCACATTGCATATCTCTTCCACAAACAAACTGACCAATACACAATCTGACACCAGACCAGAGCCTTGATCACCCTTTGCAAAGATGACACACATTACTCGTGATTCAGCAAGCTTCAGTTCCCCTTTAACCTTTGCAGAATATGATTAACCCTGTCGTGAAACAAGACCACATGTCTTCAAGAGTTTGAGCCTGAGAAATTGATGTCTTAACTTGATTCCATCTTCTTAAGTCTAGCTGTGACTTAATCTAAATCAAACTCCAACCTGAGATATCATCCATCTCATAACAGCCACCAAATCAATTTCTACACTGCATATCAAGAACAAAATTCATCGCTGCAACTGTTCTTGCTTCAGCATCTAAGGATCTTCCAACTCTTGTGAACAATGCAACATAGCTCGCAAGTCTCTTCATCATAATCTATCACCAGACTATGACTCTATTCTCATGATAGATCACTTTGCTCCTTCACATGGTTTCACAAACCATAAACCAACAGATCCGATTGGATCTTCCTCCGTGAACGTTCTTTCTTGCGTTTCCGACGTCGTCTTCGTCTACCACAAGCAAATGTCACTATCTTCTTTCTTTGACGACGCTCCATATCGATCGACATTATCTACTGATCCGTCACACTTGAAACAGCGATGCGATTTCGAAACTACACAACCTCAGATTCTTCTTCTTCAGAATCGATCTTGATCCGTTTCCGATAAATCCTTGAATCGCCTGAACCTAGGCTCTGATACCACTTGTTGAGGATTTATCGGTTCCTGCAAACTTCTAAGGTAGTTCAAATCGCAAACCTAGAGCATCAATTTCAATCACAGTGAACTCGAATCAAGAAAGAAATAAACGACACGGTAGTTTTTGGTAACCGGTGTTCACCTCCCTTCTTCAATGTGAAGAAGGTGCTACTCACCGGGAGAGAAATAGGTCTCTCAACCTTTCCAATAGATGAACAAGAGAGTACAATCACCGGAGACCTTCTTCCTCTCTATCTCAGTTACAATCACCAAGAGATATGAATGGAATTGAAGAAGAAGATACAAGAGTATGAGCTATCTAGATACACCAAGGATCTCAATCTCTCTAGCTCTCTCTCTGCCTTGAGAGTTTTCGCTCACCTGAGCACGAGCTCTCTTCGGGATCGAGCTCTGGCTCTTCGTCTCGAGCTTTTCTCCTCACTCTCGTTCTGTTACAAACTCGTCGTAACCTCTCGTCACGTGATGTTGATGACGATGATCTGATGGAGATCAAAATATCTTCAGCTCTTCTTGCTTATTTACACTTTTGCCATAAACCTAAGTCACGTGCATTTCACATGATTATTCAAAGCTTGAGTGAAACCTTCTCTTTAGCTGAGAGTCTTCATCACACAGAATTCTCAGTAGATTAGATGACACACTTCTACATACAAGAGAACAGAACAAATTTACATAAAGATTGAGACTTTATCATCAGCGTTATACGGATCAAATGCTAGAATAGACTAGATGGGGACAAAAAAAATCTGAAATAGACACATCCCTTTTTCTTTTTAATTAACATTTAATTTTAAATAGAAATTTAGATAAAATAACCTAAAAACCTAAGGACTTCAATATATTTACTAATTTATGCCATTACTATTCTACCCAGAATCCAACCCGGATTCAGACCCGAAAACCCGACCCAAGTAACTTTTTTTTTCTTTTTCTTTTCCCTTTTTCTCCATCAATAGTTCTTTCACCTTAAAACAAAATTAAAAATTTTCTTCAATCATTCACTAATTTTTCTTTCTTATCCTAAATCGATCCACTCAAACTCATATTTAATCAATCATATCTTACCCACAATCAAATTTCATCTTTTACGTACAAGATTGAAGATAAAGAAGAACGCATAGTATTACTAGTACAACTAGTACAACTCTAATTAGTACAACTAGTATAACTAAAACGAGTATAACTAGTATAAATAGATTGAATATAACCAATATAATTGGTACAAGTAAAACACGTATAACTAGTACAACTTTGCAATTAATATAGTGATCTTTATTTTTTTTGAGCATATGAAGATGATGGAAAAGAGTATGATGTAGAATCAATAAGATATGTTGGTCTAATCTCCCCTCTCCTCATGCATGTGTTAAATACATGAATTGTATATTTTTTTTAATAATATTTGATTTTGATGATGGTTTGTTTACAGATTGTACTAGTTATACTAGTTGTACAATTTTCAAAAAAAAAACAGCTTCATCTTTTTTGCTTTCGACGCCAAAAAGT
Source organism: Moricandia moricandioides (assembly GCA_905132885.1). Lineage (NCBI taxonomy): Eukaryota > Viridiplantae > Streptophyta > Magnoliopsida > Brassicales > Brassicaceae > Moricandia > Moricandia moricandioides. Next base: position 6,405 of record CAJHQQ010004467.1, on the reverse strand, counting down.
TGATGCAGAACCAGAAAAATCTGCAACCGCGCTCTAAAAGAATGAGTCAACGGTAATAAGAATAAAGAGGGAGCATCAGTGTCAACTAAGGTCTCATTTCGTGTAAAATTGATAGCTTTTGAGGTTACTTTTGGAAAATTATGTTCGTTATAAACTTATGTTTCTTTTAGTATTAAAACTTATGTTTCTTTTGATGTTAAATTTGTTTTTTAATAGTTTTAGAAACTATTAAAACTTATGTTTCTTTTGAAACTTATATTTTGTAAGCTAAAATTTTGTTTAGTTTAAATATATATGTATTTTGTTATAACTAATACAACATATTCAACTAAGCAATAATATTTAAAAATGGTACAACTAATACAACTACTCTATTAGTGTTCAACCATAATGGTTAAAATTGATACATATTTAAAACGTGTTAATCATTTAAAATAATATTAAATAAAATAACAAGTAGTTGTACTAGTTTTCTAGTTGTACCGACTGTACATAGTTGTACTAGTTTTTGAGTTGTACGAGTTTGTGCATAGTTGTACTTTGGCAATGAAATAAAAAAATATTAGTTGTACCACATAATAAATATATTTAATTCAGTTGTACCACTTATTTATGTTTATATGCATTTGCCTGGTTACAATGAAATCATCAATTTTGTAAAAATACATTTCATGTTTGTTTTCCAAAAATTATGTGGACAAACAAGTTAACAAACCTTAAAAGTATAAGGTAGATCATGTAAACTTATGGAGTTATGTAATAATTTTTTTAAATTATTTTCAAAACTTTAAATTAAATTAAATAAACTTTATGAGTACATACCAATTGTGATATTTGATTGTTTTCTCATATGAAAAATACCAAATTTCTTTTGTCAATTCTGAAATGTCAAAGTTATACATGTTGTACCAGTAATACTCGTCTAATATATAATAAAAATTATATCAATTGTCTAGATGTCTAGTTTTAGGGATTGTACTAATATTTTCACATCATATCTTTGTAAAAATATGTTAAATATTTGCTTATAATAATATGATTAATATAGTTAATAAACCTTTAAAAGCATATAATGTAAAATTAAGAGTGAAATATAATAATTTAATAAAAATTTGAAAAACCTTTAAAAATAGATGAAATTGTGTCATCATATAACATTTAAAACATTTAATTATTTATTTCATGTGTAAAATTATAACATTTATATACCAATTATACAATTTTTTTACATGTTTAGTTGTACGAGTTATACTAGTTGTATTAGTCGAATGAAAGAATGAGATAAAGATTGTGTGGTTGTAATTCATTGAAATTAAAGAAAGAGTTGGAGAGAGAATGAGATATGTGTGGTCAAGATTAAAACATAGATTAGATGATCCAATGGCTTATGTTTACTCTTCATTAATGGCAAAATGGTAATTTATTAAACTTGGTCTATGTAGATTTTTTTTGGATGTTGGAGACTACTTTTTGACCATTTGGTCTATATTAGATTTAAGTCCGCGTTATACAGATAAACACGAAAATCAAACCCAAGCACCCTTCGCAACAATAAGCTTCAAGCTTTGGATCAAATTCTCTTATGACCCACATGACTATCAAAAATTCTAAAATAACCCCTTCCTATTTTGTTTTTAATTTATATTTAAATTTAATTAAAAAAATGTGTAAAATGACAAAAAAACTTAAAGACTTCAACCTATTTACGGATTCATGCCATTCATACCAAACCCGACCCGACCCATAACCCGACCCGACCCGACCCGACCCAACTATTAATCCTAATTTTTCTTTTTCTTCCCTTTTTCTATGGTTGTTTCTTTCACTTTAAAACAAAATCAAAAAAAAAATTTAATCTTCATTAGTTTTATTTTCTTATTACAAATCAATTAACCCATGGTTATATTTAGCCAATTATATCTTATCTAAAGTCGAGTGTCATCTTCAATGTGAAAAATTCGCGAGAAGGAAGAACCCAGAAAATTACTAGTACAACTAGTATAACTCAAACTAGTACAACCAGTACAACTCGAACTAGTACAACTAGTATAACTAGTATAAATATATTAAATATAACGAGTATAACTAGTACAACTATAACGCGTATAACTAATACAAATTTGTAATTAATATGGTGATATTTGGTTTTTGTTTTCAGTGCATTAAGGATGCTAGAAAAGATTATGATGTCAAAATACATGAATAATCTATTTTCCATAATATTTGATTTGAATAATGATTTGTTTACAAGTTGTACTAGTTGTACTATTTTGGAAAAAAGATAGTCTTTATCTTTTTGCTCCCAAAGCCCAAAAAAGTAGTTGCGGAGACGGACTGGGGCATAGTCGTCTCGTTGTGATGGTGAGATGGATCAGAGACGAGGAAACCGCAAGAACTTGGACGTAATGGCTCAAGCTCTCTTTTTGGCCGGTCTTCTGAAAGTTGTTTATTCAAAGTTCGCTAGAATATCCCGTGAAGACTTGTTGCTCGATTATTTTTTAATCATATATCATCTTAGATATTTACTTGTTTCCAAAAGTAAATGTCTCATTTTGTGTCAAATTAATAACTTTTAGGGTTACTTTTGGAAACTTATGTTCTTTATAAAACTTATGTTCTTTTTAGTATTAAAACTTATGTTTCTTTTGATGTTAAACTTGTTTTTATAGCTTTAGAAACTATTAAAACTTATGTTCATTTTAAAACTTATATTTTGTTTGCAAAAATTGTGTTTAGTTTAAATATATATATGTATTTTGGTATAACTAATAAAACAAATTCAACTAAGTAATAATATTTAAGAATTGTACAACTAATACAACTACTCAACATTAGTGTTCAACCATAATTTTTACAACATGATACACATTTAAAACATGATGCACATTTAAAATAATATTAAAATAACAAGTAGTTGCACTAGTTTCTAGTTGTACCGACTGTACATAGTTGTACCAGTTTGTACATAGTTGTATTTTGGCAGTGAAATAAAAAATATTAGTTGTACTACATACTAAATACATTTACCTCAGTTGTACCATTTATTTATCTTTACATATCTTTGCCCGGTTACAATGAAATCATCAGTTTTGTAAAAATGCATTTCATCTATGTTTTCCAAAAATTATGTGGACAAACAAGTTAACAAACCTTAAAGGTATAAGGTAGATCATGTAAACTTATGGAGTTGTGTAATAATTTTTTAGTGTAATAATTGCCAAAAATATTTAAAATTAAAATAGTTAGAAGATACCATTATAAACACGCACCAATTTTGTCAATTGATTGTTATTTTATACATGGTAAATAAAGTAATTATATTAGTTGTTGAAAAACTTAGTTACAACATAAGAAGTAAATATACCTTAGTTGTACTACTTTTATATGTTTACAAACCTGGTATCACATATTAGGAATCCTACATATTATGAAATTATTAGTTTTTAAAATATACATTTGGTGTATGTTTTTTGAAAATATGGTGAACAAACAAATAAACAAGTTGTTAAAATATAAGGCAGATGGTATCTAGTGTTTTTAATGGTTTTTAGTATCTTTTTTTTAATCATATTAGTGTTTTGAGTTGCATTTAGGTCTCTAGAATGCATAGATATGTTCATTTATGTGCATTAGGGGTTGGATTGCACTATTGAGAAATTTGAGGTGAAAATTTAGGTTAAATTTACCATTATAGAAGTTTAGGGTGAAAAATGATGTTAAAGAAAGATGAGGAACACTCTGAAATTAATAATAGAAGGTTTAAAATATGGGAATGAAAGATTTGGGGTTGATTCGAGAGGACTTTTTTATTATTTCTAAAGGTTTAGGGTTAAAACGTAATTAATCAAAATGTGAGAGGCTAGATGTGCAAATACTCCAAAGTCCACTATTGTTGTTTGTGGTTGGGAGCTCTCCTGCGATTTTTGTAGTTTTTTTAGTTTTGTTTTAATTTTATTTTTTATTTATTTTGTTAAGGGTAAAAATGTAAATTAATATTTATTGGGTTATATAGAATGAGTTGGGTTATAAGAGAATAAAAAGGAGGGTTATGGGTCATATGAGAATAATGTCCTCAAGCTTTCCTTCTCTATGGTGATATATTATAAAATATAATCTTTGCGAAATACGTAATTTACCCAGATGATGATCATCGGCACTGAATCTAAAAGTAGAAGACTTGTTTAGTTACCTGAATCAAACCAGAAACGACGGTGGACGGAGGAGGAGGAGGAGGAGGAGGAAGGCAGGGCTTACAAGAAGCGAGACAGTCAGGATAGTGACCCAGATTAAAGTAGCCCAAAAGAGAAGAGTATATAACTTCCAGAGAGATGACTCAATAGCAGAGGCCCAGAGAAATAGTCCACAGAGGGGAGACGAGGAGATCGACTGAAGACGACATGCAGTGAGGCGAAGATTCAGCTAGGCGGAGGAATTAGAATGAGTTTTTTACGCTTACAACCACTTTTCCATCTTTCTATTACATTTCAAGCCACATGTTACTGGAGACACACTTTATCATATTAAAAAGACTTTAATGCCCTTAAACCAAACATCTCATAGCTGAATCATATTTCTTTTACGGATTCATACTTTTAAAAATAAAAACTCATTATACCACTTAAAGATAATTAGAATTATCCTTTCTTTTTACGGTCAAAACTCCGGACATCAAAGAAATCCCAGTTATTCCTTCAATTTCACTATTTATCTTGAGTGCTAATTTCTTCTTTAGTCTAATTTCATTGATATTTTTCCCACCGAACAGCATGACGAAGCGCAAAATCCGTGGATCTAGAAAATCTGACAAGCGAAGTGAACTTCATGAAAACCCTATTTATGATTCAGGGAGTAACCGGAGTTGTGAAGAGCGGTGTTAAGTGTAAGGTGTGGATTAAGGTGTGGACATGGATGTGTGGATTGGTGATTTGTGGACATGGGATGTGTGGCCTGATGGTGTGTGAACGGAGAATGTGTGGACTTGTTATATGTGCATGGAGGATATATGGACGGGATCTAAATTGATATGTTCTTTAGGGACGGGTGGTGTGTGGACCACTGAGAAGGAAACATAGGAGGTGTAGTGTTCAACCGCGTATTGTCCATGAGAAAAATATGAATATGTTCAAATTTCACCGTCCACAACACATTGTCCATGATACTGTATCCACTTAATTCAGCTTTAAATTTTCTTAAAATATTTAAATATCAAAATAAATATATACATATGGATCTCAAAACATAGAAGAAATATTTTTATAATTTACCATATATATTATATATCATAATACAAGAAAATAACAAATAAAATTTGTTGAGGAAAACCAAAATACTTTAAAAAGACCTTGTAAGTAGAAGGCAACAAAGACAAGATACATAGAAGTCAAATTAAATATATTTTTGTTCCCGATTTTTTTACTCTATAAAGCACTTTATGACTTTATAACTTCATCCTAAGACACTTTTTACTTGAAGAATATATTTTTCACGTGGTTTGTCTATTATGACTTTCAAATAACCCAATTAAACATTCCGCTATCCTTCAGCTTTCCGCTATCCTTCAGCAAAATATCTAGAATTTTATTAATAAAAAAATAAAAGCATCTAAGAAAAATCCTAACACTTGATACTATTCATTTAACGTTTACAAAAAGTAGAATTTTTTTTTTTGTTCTTTCCTCCTTCAATTGATGTTCTTTTCACCGCTTGAGAGATTTCATTGTTCTTTCCTCTTTCAATTGATGTTCTTTTCATTTGGTCTCTTTTATGCAATTGTTGTAGATCTGGTAGTTCATCGTTCTGTATGAGGTTATCAACAGTGGTTTCTCTCTGGTGTGTGGTGGTTGGGCTTCGTTCTCGCTGGTGCGTGGTGGTTGGGCTTCGTTCTCGCTCGGTGGTCTCTGGTTCCTCACTCGATCTGCTCTCCTCTCTCTCAAAGACGATGTATGAGTTCAGGGCTCGGTTGTTTGGTATGTACTCAAGCTCCGTCCCTAGATCTTTGGTGCTCCATGACGAGATCTGCAAAGTCTCCGATGTGCTCTTCTTCGTGTGAGTTGTAGGGTCAAATTTGCACTCTCCGTGTTCCGGTTCACCAGATACAATCTTTTTTTGGGAGGCTCATAAATTCTCTAGCCATTGTAATTATCTGAAGTATGCGGTGAAGCTCTAAATGAATAGCTTCCAAGAAAAGATGATTCTTTTGAGAGGATTGAGAAGGTACGAGTAATATGTTTATGGTTTTCTCTTTTGCTTTGTGTGTATACTGAACTAGGAACGTAGGTGTTGTTTTTGAAAAATGAAAAATTGTTTTTCTTCTAATAATCATCCTTCACATATTTGTCATTTGTATATTTTTTGTTGAAATCACTCATGTGTTTGCTAGCTACCAAACTTTATAGTGTTTTTGAG
>CAJHQQ010004466.1:0-27786 GCA_905132885.1 Moricandia moricandioides | reverse complement strand
AAATTGTGGAAGAAGCACAGTGAAGCTGTTAAGAAGTGGAGTAATGCTGACCGAATAAGACTGGTCTACATTTGCATCCTTGTTTATGTGGTTTTAGGGAGAGATGAGAAGGCTAATATCCCCCTCAGATACATAAAGTTGGTCATGGATCTTGAGAAGTTTCGAAAGTATCCTTGGGGTGTTGCTGCGTATGACCTTCTCCTAGATGGCTTCTCCTACGCCATTCAAATTTGGGCAATGGAAGTAGTCCCAAAGATTGGAAAGCTCTTGGGAAAAAAACTCGACAAAGGTTTTAAGGATGGTCTCAGATGCATAAACTGGATGGGAGCTGCGAAGGTGTCTTACGAGGAGATAATTCGGTTGGAGAACATCTTTGCACGAGAGGTAATTACCTTGATTAAAACCATTTAGACTCTTCAATTATTAGAATAGGCATGAGACTATAATTGAAGATTTCATCATGTTTGAATCATCTTTGATGTTGTTTACCTTTGTTGTATAGGATGTCATCTATCCATACATCTCTTGGGACGGGAACTATGTGGTAGTTGAGGATCATGTTTTATCAGAGAAGATGAGGTGGAGGACGATAGAATCAGGCGGCTCAGAGCATTGATCTATCTTAAGCATGACTTCAGTGATCATATTTGGGAGTTCGAGGACCCTCCAGAGGTTTCTCTTGAGCTAGTTGACGAAGAGAGTGAGAATGATAAAAACTTTCGAACTCCAAAAGGATCAGAGAACACATGCTCGGTTGCTAAAAAAGGAAAGAAGAGGCTCCCGGATCGTGGAATGGAAAAAAGGAAGCATAAGGTTCTCTCGGGTAGACCACAACAAGCATCATTCAATGAAGATATCAAGGCTTACATGGAGCAATTGTTTCAGCAGAATTTTTCTGCTATGGAACAGAGGCTAAAGAAACAAATGGATGAGAAATTTAAGGAAATGCAGTCACAGCTTAAAGATTCACTAAAGGATGCAAGCGATGAAGTTGAGAATGAAGAGCCATCGACGAGCAAACCATCACCGAGCAAGCCATCACCGAGCAAGCCATTGCCAAGGAGGTCCAACCGCTTGGTAAGCATGGGAAGATTAAATTTAGAAGATTCAAAGAGAAGGTACGAGCATTTAGCATTATGTTGTATTCGATTACTCGTGACATTTTTATGATCTGCCTTAGGTACAATATATGTTATATGTCGTAAAACGGCGTCGTTTAATAATTATTTTTTTGACCTAAATCTTTTTCTTCCTCATTTTCTCACGACAAATTTGATCTGGGGGCGAAAACTTGGAGATCGATTCAATAATGTCTTCGGTCAATTCTACGTCCTCTTCAAGAGATCGACACCCCAAACAACATGGGATTCCCACAAAATGCAAATGCGGTGAAGCAGCGGTTCTTTTAACTTCAAAAACATGCAAAAATCCAGGGAGATTATTTCATTGTTGTCCGATGGGATCTGAGAAGGTTATTCCCCTAATTATATAACTTTGTATTCATTTTAATCTAATTGTATGTTGTATTTTAATGATGAAGGACAAAACCCACTTGTTCAAATGGACTGATAAGTCAGTTGTTGAAGAAATTGAAGACATACAGGAAGTGGTTGATGTGCTGCTCATCGACAATTCCCAGTTGCAGAATTCAATGAGAGCTTGTGAGGCCATGCTGAAATGCCATGAGAGTAGAATTGAAGAGATGGAAGATACAATCGCATATTGTCAAGAGAAGACCATGAAATGCATTAGCGAATTAAGGATCATAAAACTTTTGTTTGTGTGTTGTTTGGTGATGGTCTTCATGTACCTTATCTATGCATAATGGGTTGGCGAATTAAGGATCATAGTTTGTCGTTCTGTTTTTTCAATTATTTGTTAGACTATGTTTCTTGGTGTTTCTTGGTCACAATCATCTACTTGAACAAAAGTTGTTGTAAAAACCAAATTGTCAAATAGGTTCTTCAACACAAAATACGTAACTAAATAGTCAAATACCAAACTGTCAAATAGATTCTTCTACGCAAAAAAACTATGAAGAAAGAACACAACAAACTAAATAGACAAATCACATGTTCCTCTCTTGTGTCCTTCAATACCACACCGGCTGCACTTGTGCTTTTTATTCTTTCTTGATCCTTGAGATGATTTTATCTTGTCTTCTACAGTTTCGTACCTTCTCTTTACTGGTCTACCAGCACTCTTTCTTGTCTCTGGTGGTAAAACCTTCTCATGTTGAACATCAGCTGGGACATTCCATTCAGACTCAGGAACTGCTATTGGATTAATGCATTCCGCATAAACAGTTCTCCACGTTGCAGTGGTGTAGACGCCATCAGTAAATCTGTGTACTTCCATATCTGTGTCAAAAAAACAGAGACCAAGAAATGTTTATATTTTGCATAATACTGAGCTGAAATAGGTCCCAATATCATGAGTTTGCATATCCATACCTCGTGAATAAATCGCAGGAATGGCGTGTTTGCAAGGTATTTTTCCCAAATCATACTTCCCACATGTGCATGTTCTCTTTTCGAGATCAACATAACAATCATATTTGTCTCCTTTAACAAGTGATCTGAAATTGTCAACCTTGTAAACTTGAAATCCTTTTGCCTTCACAATTCTCCTATCAATCTTTTTCTCCACCTTAATGGTTAAAGGATCAATATGCTTCGAGCTTAACATTCGACGCTCATAGAACCACCGAGTCATCATTTCTCTTATACTATCTAGCAAAGGAATCACTGGAAATTCTCTAGGTGATCTCAAAACTGAATTTATCGACTCTGCAGGGTTATTGGTTCTAATGTCGTACCTGGATCCAGGGAAGACAGAACGAGCCCATTTTCTCACATCAGCCTCCTGTAGATACCTTCCAAGCGCAGGACACATATCAAAAATTTCGGTGAGACGTTCCTGAAATTCAGTGAACCTATATGCCCGTGAAGCTTTCTCAACCAATCCAGTCAACCCCTTTGTCTTGAAATTGTTAACCACATTGGTCAGCAAGTGGTGAATGCAAATTCCATGTGTTGAATGAGGGTAGACAGTACCAATCGCTTTAGCAATTGATGAATTTCTATCTGACACATAGGCTAAGTCTTTACTATCAGCAATAACGACATTCAATTGTCTAAAGAACCACTCCCATGAATCGTCATTCTCTGAATCAACAACTCCAAATGCAATCGGATAGAAATTAGAGTTACCATCTACAGCTGTAGCCACAAGTAGAACTCCTTTGTATTTATTTTTCAGAAAAGTTCCATCAACAACAATCACCTTACGAATGCCATTGTAGAATCCTCTAACTGATTGCCCAAACGAGAGAAATAAATACATGAATCTTCCATCCTTATCAGTTTCATAGTGAGTATGCGTACCAGGATTAGCTTGTTTAATCATACACAATTATTTTGGTATTTTTGCATAACTTTGATCTGGTATGCCTCTAACTGCTGCAATTGCAAACTCACGAGCTGCCCAGGCGTGCCAATAAGTAATCTCACAACTATACTCTAGGCGCATAAACTGAACAATGTCATTCCCTTTTGGTCCTTCATTGGCATCCTCATATCGATGTTGTATCAAACTCCCAATTGTTCTTGCTGACGCTTTTTTCCAAATTTTCTTTTCCTAGAAGGTGCACATGAATGTCTTCCCACGCACTTGTTGATCATGAAATATGTAGATCCAGCTAGACATTCTGCACGCACAGTCCAGTTGCAGCTTGAGTCTTTACATCGAATATACCACCATTTTCTCGTGGATTTGACAACAACATAATCAAAATTATTGTTCATCGCCCAAATTTCCGTTGTTGCCTTTAGAACCTCTTTACTCCTGTAAATTTGATTTTTCTTCACGAGATCAGTTCTTTCAGACCGTTCATCCTTTTCACTATCTCCATTGTTTTCACTCCTTAAACCAGCATCATCGTAATTATCCTTAGCAACATGATTCTTCTCATAAGATTCCTTTAACGGTTTGAAGTATGCTTGATTTATTTCAGGAACTTCGTCATCCTCAACATTACTTGAATCACACGGCTCCTTATTCAAATCGATATTGGCTCGTTCTTGTTGTTTTACACCAAGACCAGAGAACGTGACACACAAGGTTGTAGATGAACCCTTCCTCGCGTACACCACAAAATTAGATACTTGTCGATCATTGCTGATAACAATGGGAGGATTTCCTCTTTGATCCACCATCTCATAACTGAACTCGACATTAACGACATCATGGTCCACCCCATAATCTTCACACACCGTGACCTTGAGCTCCTCCAACAAAGTATTAGTTTCTAGTGTTACCATTCAACCACGCCTTTCCTTGTCTACCACGAAACTCCACTGATCACTGCAACTACACATCCATACACCACATTTAAGATAGATTAGAACCATGTTAGAGAGAAAATATAGTTATTTCGATGAAGAAGAGAGAGTTGCAACGAATGAAAGAGAGAAAGATCGTGTGAGGAGAAAAAAGTGGGAGAGAATATACTTTGAGAGATTTAGGGTAGATTTAGTGTAGATTTAGGAAACACCATAACCGAAATATAGAAGTTGCCATATTTATCCGATTCAGCTAGAATATGCTTTCTACGTCAAGCAGAACAATGTAGAGTGGGTAGTAAGTATATTCTTCAACATGCGTAACATAAGGTAAAAGGCAGTACAAGTTATGAAACATAAATAATAAAAGCTATATCATAGAGTAATGGCTATTAATTGTAATCAAGCCGATTGTAGATTAATGATATCTTACTAGAATATAACCTTATACATTATAGCTTATTTAGAATACATAAGAAAATTTTGTTTGCGTTATATACCCTGGATATATCTGTGTATAATACCTAGTATATACTTTCTAGAAGTCGTAGATGGCCAGAATGCGTATTCTATCCACAGCTATGACACCAAATAAAATATAGTTCCAATATTTTTTTTAAAGAATTTTAAACATATAAGTAGTCATACTTGTGTTTCCAATAGCTTTCATATTTTTTTCTATTTTTAAAATTTAGTTTACTATTTTTCCCATCATAGAAGGATAAAACTTGTCCAAAATAACCCAAAATATGAAAAATCCTAAATGACCAAACAAAAGTTGAGAGTGTCCCTTTTTTCCAATTTTTTCTTATTATAAACCATCTCTTAAATCCTATATAAAGGATTACTTGTTGGCTATTAAGATTCAAACTTTGATTAATAAACCTATAGTTTTCTTTAATTCCTTGCTTTGATTCGATCATGTCATCAATTCAAGAGCCTTGTGTTGATTTGATTAAATTCATCAACTCAAGAAGTCAGGTCTCTAAAGATTTAAACCTAAATCCCTATATTTGAGCTGAGTTACCGTTGATATGATGCGCCAGGTTGGTATCAGAGTTTTTTTGCTACGCTCCACTATTTTTTTTTCGTGAGCACCATGGCTAGACCTCGTCGAGCACCTGTTCAAACTGAAGCAGAAATCACTCGAGAAGCCATTGCTGAGCTTCAAGCCCAGATGGCACCAATCACCGCCACCCTCCAGACCCTTAATGTTCAACGTCCACCACCACCAGCCCGAGACAACGTTGACGGAAATAGAGAAGAGGTAGAAGACGAAGAAGATCCGTTTGCAGCAGATGAGGAAAATCCCTTCGCCCCTCTCTGTAATAACTGTGCACTCGCATGTGATGATAGAAAATGAGTTCATGATGATTACCAATGGGAAAAAGGTTTTAAAACAGAGATACCCGAGTTTCATGGAAACACTTCTGCCGAAGAATTGCTTGATTGGATAGTCACAGTGGAAGAGATTTTGGAGTTCAAGAGAGCACCAATGGAGCACTGTGTTCCCGTTATGACAATGCGTTTTCGCGGTAGAGCTGCAGCATGGTGGACACAATTGAAAGCAACTCGGGCTCCACTCGGAAAACCAAAGATCCTCGCTTGGAAAAAATTAAAATCGAAGCTCGAGAAGATTTTCTTGCCCTACAATCATGATCAACTTATGTTTCAACGTTTACATACTATTCGACAAGGAACACGTTCCATGGCAGAATACTCAACGGGATTTTTCTTATTGCTGACTAGCGTTGACATTCAGGATTCAGAAAGACAACTCGTGGCTCGTTTCACTGCTGGTCTTCGCCAACAAATCCAACACACAATCAATCTATTTAATCCATTGTCATTATCCGAAGCTCACCAGCAAGCACTTACCATTGAGTCACAATCTAAGAACAATTTTTTGTGGACCAATGCACGACAAACCCGTCCTGCTTCACAACAACAGAGCTCTAACCCTACGGATAATACACCACCGCAGCAACCTGATGCTGCAATTGTCCCTTTTGCAGACAAGACACCAAAACGACCATCTTCACTCCGATGTTTTTCTTGCAGTGAGATCGGCCATCGACAGTCCAATTGTCCGAAAAGAAATCGCAGAGGTCTACTGCTCGATGCTGCAGGCAACGATGTTGAAGTCATATACAACGAGGATCCTACAGAAAAAACGGAGGAAACTGTGGATCTTGTTGCAGACAATGGTCCTTCTTTAATGGTTCGACGTGTGTGCCTCATTCCCCATCATAGTGAGGACAACCCGCAATGTCATAACCTGTTTCACTCCAAATGCACTATGGAAGGCAAGGTTTGCAAATTTATTATCGACTCCGGCAGTAGCGAATGTAATCGCTGAAGACGTCGTTAATAAACTTAAGCTCTCTACGGAACTTCATCCTTACCCCTACAAACTCGCTTGTTTGGACCAGAAAACAGATTTAATGATTACTCGACGTGCTCTTATCTTTTTCTCTGTGGGAGGAACGTTCAAGGATCAAATTCACTGTGATGTTGCGCCAATGGACGCTTGTCACCTTCTCTTAGGACGTCCTTGGTTAATTGATCATCGAGTAAAGCATGATGGGTACCTTAACACCTACAGCTTCCTTTACAATGATCAGAATTTCACACTACAACCGTCTCTGCCTGAGAAACAGAGTAAACCATCGGCACCAGTTCTAATTCTGCAGCACAAACCGTTTGAGCTTGCACTTCGTGAAGAAAGAAGAGTTCTGATTCTCATTAATTCATCAACTAACCAATTTGTGCCCGTGATTCCCGATCACTTTAAAAGTCTAATAGAAGATTTTCAAGATGTCTTTCCCAGTGAGTTACCAACCGGTCTTCCCCCTCTCCGAGACATTCAACACGGCATTGATCTAGTTCTAGATGCTATCTTGCCGAACAGAGCTCATTATCGTATGAGTCCCAGTGAACATGAAGAACTCAGACGTCAGGTAGAGGAACTCGTCGTGAAAGGCTATTTGCGAGAGAGCCTTAGTCCATGTGCAGTTCCGCATTGCTTATACCAAAGAAAGATGGGTCTTGGCGAATGTGTGTTGATAGTCGCGCTATAAACAAGATCACAGTGCGTTATAGATTTCCCATCCCACGATTGGATGGTCTTTTGGATCAAATTGGTTCTGCAACAATTTTCTCTAAACTGGATCTTCGTAGTGGATACCACCAGATAAGAATTCGCCCAGGAGACGAATGGAAAACAGCTTTTAAGACGCGAGAAGGACTTTTTGAATGGCTTGTCATGCCTTTCGGATTGTCCAACGCACCAAGCACCTTTATGAGAGTCATGAATCAATCTCTACGGCCTTTTATTGGTAAGTTCGTCGTGGTTTATTTTGATGATATTCTGATATTCAGTATGACCCTTGATGAACATCTTGCACACTTACGGGATGTACTCCTCGTTCTTCGTCGAGATCAACTTTTTGCTACACTGAAAAAGTGTGAATTTGGGTCTCCTCAAGTTCACTTCCTTGGCTACATTGTCTCTGCCGAAGGTCTAGCTGTCGATCCAGGCAAAGTTGAAGCTATTAAATCTTGGCTTGTTCCAACCACGTTATCTGCAACACGTAGTTTTCATGGCCTCGCTTCATTTTATAGACTATTTGTACCGTAATTCAGTAGCTTAATGGCACCTCTCACTGATTGCATTCGTCGTGATGGCCTCTTCACTTGGACCCCTGAGGCGTCTGCTGCTTTTGAGACTATTAAAGCAAAGCTGATCACAGCCCATGTTCTTGCACTCCCTGATTTTTCTCAGGTTTTCGAACTCCATTGTGATGCTTCCAAACTAGGAATTGGCGCTGTCTTGAGTCAACGCAATCGGCCAATCGCATTCTTCAGTGAGAAGTTGGCTGGAGCTCGCATACGTTATAGTACCTATGATGTGGAGTTTTATGCAGTGATTCAAGCAATCAAACATTGGAGACATTACCTTTATCATAAAGAGTTTGTTCTCTTTACCGATCACGATGCATTGAAACATTTAAGTAGCCAAGACAAAGTCTCCTCACGGCATGCAGCATGGGTGTCCTACTTACAGCAATTTACTTTTGTCATTAAACATACTTCGGGAGTTTCCAATCGCGTGGCTGATGCTCTTAGTCGCCGCCATTCTTTGCTTACTGTTCATCATGTCTCAGTTCCGGGATTTGCAACTTTTGCCAATCTATATGAGTCGGATGATTATTTTGGTCGAATTCTTCTTGATATCCAAGCTGAGCGTTCACGAGATTTTACTTTACATGATGAGTTTCTTTTTCATGGTGACCGTATATGTATCCCTGATTGCAGCCTGCGGCTTAAACTTATTGCAGAAATACATAAAGAAGGTCACATTGGACGTGATAGGACCTTACACTTGCTTGCTCAGTCGTATTTCTGGCCGAGTTTGAGACGCGATGTTGAACGTTTTTTTTGAACGCTGTACAACTTGCCAGACATCAAAGGGACACGCTACAAATGCGGGTCTCTATCTTCCGTTACCAATCCCGACGCAGCCTTGGTCTGATATTAGTATGGATTTTGTTATGGGTCTTCCTCGTACACAACGAGGATTCGATTCCATCTTCGTCATAGTCGATCATTTTTCAAAAATGGTACACTTTGTTCCATGTAAAAAAACGACGGATGAACTTCAAGTAGCAATCCTGTTCTTTCGTGAAGTGTACAGACTTCATGGGTTGCCCACTTCTATCGTTTCCGAACGTGATTCTCGGTTCTTGGATCATTTTTGGCGATCCCTTTGGAAGATGTTGGGTACTAGTTTAGACATGAGTTCGGCTTATCATCCTCAAACGGATGGTCAAACAGAGGTTACCAATAGGTCTTTGGGAAACTTATTACGATGTCTTGTTGGAGATTCGATCAAGACATGGGATTCTAAGCTTCCACAAGTTGAGTTTGCCCATAATCATTCTCTTAACCGAAGCTCAGGATACAGTCCTTTTCAGGTAGTTTATGGTCTTCTTCCTCGCAGTCCTCTTGATCTAACCACTATGCCAGACCGCACACGACTTCATGGTGTTGCCGATGACTTTGTTGATAACGTCCATCGAGTTCATGCGCAAGTCGTCACCAACCTTGAGCCTTCTTCATCAAAGTATAAAGCAGCGTCTGATTCTCATCGACGTCGTGTGATCTTCGAACCTGGTGATCTTGTTTGGGCATTTCTCACTAAAGATCGTATGCCAGCTCATGCATACAACAAACTTAAAGCAAAGAAGATAGGTCCTCTTACCGTTTTGGAGCGAATAAATGACAATGCGTACCGTCTTCAACTTCCAGAAAACATCACCACTTCGGATGTCTTCAATGTATGCTACCTTTCTCGATATGCTCCACCGGACCCGGTTCCTGATTCGGGGTCGAATCCTTCTCACCCCGGGGGACCTGATGCAGCATCATGATAGCTTTACCGCCAAGCAACTCTTCTAATATTCGGTTTTTGTTATATTTCCTTTTCTAAGTTTGATTTCCTTTATTTTGATTTTCTATTTTAAAGAGGCTTAGGTTATTATAAACGTCTCTTAAATCCTATATAAAGGATTGCTTGTTGGCTATTAAGATTCAAACTTTGATTAATAAAACCTAGAGTTTTCTCTAATTCCTTGCTTTGATTCGATCATGTCATCAATTCAAGAGCCTTGTGTTGATTTGATTAAATTCATCAACTCAAGAAGTCAGGTCTCTAGAGATTTAAACCTAAATCCCTAGATTTGAGCTAAGTTACCATTGATACGCTGCGCCACGTCTTCTCGCAAACGCAGCAAAGAAAATCAATATTTTCCAGCAAAAAAAAATTGAAGATGCATACAGATCAAAATCAATAAAAGACTCACATTTGGAACCTCAAACTCGTGATCTTTGTTGTTGATCCTCAATCTGCTATTTCTGATAAAAAATAATTTGAGGATTGGGGAAGAATGAACCTTTTGTTCTGATTTGAGGATAACATTTAATTGACATCTCCGGTTACTTCCTTGAGTGAATTTAGAACCTTATAACGACTCACGATCTCGCCATAAGCACAAGGAAAGGCATTCTCTTTGTTTTTTCGTTATTTCAGAAGATGTGACAGGTTTACAAGCTGTCTACACCAATCCGGTTATCCTATTTCAATTTGGTTTAAGCATTTCGGTTCAATAATGTTGGGGGTTTGTCCCTTTGTGCTTTTTTCTTTTATCGAGCCAGCTAATGAGTCATGTATGACCGTTGTTGAACGTCTTTATCACTACTTTCTGCCTTAGCAGAGAAATAATCAGAAATATTTTCATTTTATCCGCATCTTTGCATCTTTCTCTCTCTTACGCTCTCAAAGCAAAAGTTCCATTATCATTGTGATCTTGCTCCTTCAAGGTGATTTTTCTCCCTTTGATCATTTTCTAGGCTAGGTTTCCATTTCTTAAGTTTTCGGTGAGCTCTAGATTACTTTATTCCAATCACTAGTATTACATTGGTATCATAAGTCTCTCGATTCTCGGAGTTGTATCGATGGTGGAAACTAGACTCCAGGAACGCTCTCTGACTGAAAATGTCGACGAGATCCACTCTTTACACGATATCCTCGTCACCGAGTTTAAGTCGCGAGCTGACTCACTCTATTCACGTTTTGTCATACTTGAAGCTATGATGCTCAACAACAACGCCACTCCGCTTCAAGCCTCCAACAAAGCCTCGATATATCCGGGCCCTTCCCACCCGCCAACTCCCATCAGCCCATCACAACACCAACCACCAGATCTGAACGGATTTTCGGAGAGATACGACAACGGACGTACTCCAACCCCTCCCAACGGGTTAACATCTCGTCTTGCGAGGATTGCATTCCCATCTTTTTTTTGGCTCTTAACTCTGAGACTGAATTTCTAAGTGTGAGCAGTTATTAGACATTGATGGAAATTCACCAGAGCTGAAGGTCCATTTAGCAGCTTTCACCTCACATGTAAAGCTACTCAATGGCACCACAACTACATGAATACTAGATATGGTATTTTCCCGTCCTGAACTGAGTATATCATTGCCATTTCTAGCTATTTTAGCGAGCTATACGACGACCCCCTTGCTGAGTTGGATGAACTGAAACAAGGCTCCTATTCGGTGGTTGACTTCCTTGACAAGTTCGAGACTGATAGAATGCGAGTCTTCCTCCCAGAAGCCCCTGCTCTTAGCATCTTCTTAGCTAACTTGAACCGTCATCTGTCTCTACACACTAGGCAGTTTGAGGTCATTACTATTGATGGTGCTGCTAAGATTGCTATGCCCCATGAGTCATCTCTCCTTGACACAACAATGAAGCAATCGAAGACTCCTTTCAATCCTAACTAGAAACACGGCGAACCAACTACTCGAGAAACTCAAATGCTCCTCCTTTACTCCCCACCCCAACTACACCAAAAACCCCATATAGTTCCTTTCCTGGAAACAATGAGAAGCAGCCAAGAAAATTCTCTTACCAAGAGATGCATGGCAGGCGTGCTAAGGGTTTGTGTATGTTCTGTGATGAAGTCTATACACCTGGCCATAACTTGAAACATAAAAGATCTCAGATTTTCATTATGGTGTGTGATGAAGATGATGAACTGCCATTTTCAGACACAGAAGATGAATTGGATGAAAATGTGGCAGTAGAAGAAGAAGATAAAGATCAGGTATGCCAGTGATCTTAGTTAACGCCCTCACTGGCTCCTCGAGGTTCAACTGTTTGATAGTGATTGGTAAATACGGGAAAAGAAGACTCTACATACTAATATTCAATGGAAGCACTCACAACTTCCTGGATCTGAATGTTGCTAATGAGATAGGTTTCTTATTGGAGAAGATCAAGTCTATGGATGTTACATCATAAAGTGAAAGCACAACGTTGACATGGTACACGTGCAGTAACTTTTCATGGAAAGTGCAAGGTTACTCTTACACTTTTGAGATCCGCACTGTAAGCCTTGATTGATGTAACTTTTTGTTAGGAGTGCAGTGTGTTTCCATTTTAGGCCCCATCTTATGGGATTTCCTCAACCATGAATGGATTTCACGCTAAATGGGAAGAAGATATAATAACGGGAGTCACTAAGAAGGGCTGAAAACTCATTAAAGGCAGCACCTTCAACAAATTGATGTTGCAACAGCCGCAAATTGATGTTCTTCAGGTGAGAGAAATCATAGATGATAAAACACAAAGTATCAACTCGAGTTCTCTGTTGTCTCATATGTCAGCTAGTAGCTCAAAAATGGAAAGTGACCCAACCCTGCAGGCACGACTACGCGGCTTCTCTAAAAAAAATTTGAGAAACCAACCGAACTCCCACCTTTCAGGGAAGGATTTGATCATCGCATTCTGATGCAGCAACATCTAGCACATTGGCGACAACCTGACCTTTCCAATTAGGAATGTTTCCTTTTTTATGTGTTTTAGTTATATTTCATTTTTCTTATGTGCTTTGATAATTCTTTTTGCTATTAGGATTTAGATTTTAATGACGGTGTAAAGAGTCCTATATAAGGAACTCTCTTAACACTTCTGTAGACACTTTTGATTTATAAAACAAAGCTCTTGCTTATTACCTTGAAATATTCGATTCAATTCATCTAACAAGAATTTGGTCTCAAGAAGCTATCGAAAGAAACTCTTGATCGATCCAAGAACAAGTCTCTACGAACCCTCAAAGTTCTTGATCGACTGTTCACCCAAGTCGTAAGCTGCGCCACATTCCTTTGGAATCAATAACCCAGTGAACTTGAGACCATACCGCTATTCAACACTATAAAAGGATGTGATTTATTAAATGGTTTGTGAGATGATCCGTCAAGGGATCATCCAGTGTTGCTCCAGCCCATACGATTCTCATGTTATTCTAGTAAAGAAAAAGGATTTCACTTGGAGGCTCTGCCTGGACTTCAGGGGGTTGAACAAACAAACAAACAAAAATAAGTACCCTATCACATTACTTGAGGACTTAAATGATGAGTTGGGCGGTGCTAAGTTCTTTTCCAAGCTTTACGTACGAGCAGGATTCCACCAGCTCTATATGTCACCTGATGACATCTACAAGATTACTTTTAAAACCCACGCAGACCACTACGAGTATCTTGTGATGCCTTTCGTCCTCACCAACGCACCCTGCACCTTTTAAAGTTTGATGAATCGGGTCTTTGAAGGAGTGTTACGTCATTTCGGACTAGTGTTCTTCGATGACATCCTAAGATACAGTTCTTCTTGGGATGATCATCTTCAACGCCTACGAGAATTTTTCCAACTACTTGAACAAGAGCATTTATTTCTCAAGCCCTCTAAGTACGTTGGGCGGTACTGTTATTGAGTACTTTGGCCATTTCATCTCAGAGAATGGTGTGAGTACTGATCCTAGCAAGATCACATCATCTGAACAGTGGCTAACACCCACTTCGCAAAAACAATTAAGAATCTTTTTGAGTCTGGCAAAACACTATCGCAGATTCATCAAGGGGTATAGCATGCTTGCCAAACCTCTCACATCTCTTCTCAAGAAAGATGGGTTCACTTTGAGACTTGAGGCCACTACATCTTTTAAAGAGTTAAAGACTGCGTTAAGCACTACACCAGTCCTAGCGCTTTTGCACCTTGAGAAGACCTTCGTGGTAGAACCTGATGCTTCTAATATAGGCATTGGTGCGGTTCTTATGCAGGAAAACCACCTTATTTGCTACATTAGCAGAGCTCTCGGTCCTCGTCATCAAGGCCTCTCCTTCTATGAAAAAGAATTGCTTGTTGTAGTTCATGTTGTGCAGACTTGGAACGCGTATCTAGCACACATGCCATTCCTCTTTAAAACAGACCAGAAAAGCCTTAAGTTCCTGATGGAGCAGAAGATGACCACACCATTTCAGCACATGTGGTTATCCAAGGTCATTGGGTATACTTTTGAGATACAATATAAACAAGGGAAAGAGAAATTTGTTGTTGACGCGTTATCCAGGGTTTCTAGTGTTGGAATTCATGAGTGTTTGTCTCATGTCAAGAAAGTATTCAGTTAACTTGTAACTGAATCCTCTTCAACCATACAACAGGAACTCACCATTCAAAGGAAGACACAACCAACTGGTGGTTGAATCCTCTTAAAACAGCCTACACTATAACCAAGATCCTAGACAGCAAACTTGTTATGTGTGGCAAAGAATCTCTAGTTTGAATCTATCCTTCTGAAGTAACACAACACTTTGAGTTTGTGTACCTAAGATGAAGAGGATTTAGAATCAGTAATCTAGAGCTTAAGAGGAGATAAAGAAGAGTTTAGACTGAGTTTTACAAGTATTAGGCTGCCTTAAGAGAGGTAGAGTTAAGGCAGCCTCTAAACCATAATGCTTATCTCCTTACATTGTGAATATTGTTTAGACACAAGAAAGAGAGAGAGAGCCACGAGTTTAGAGAGAGAGAAACTTGTCTATTGATTCTGGTTATGTTACAAGTGATGGAGAAGCCTTTAAATAGGCAATACACATGATTAAACAATTACTAAAACATGAAAACATAAACAAATAATTCTGTATGGAATGAGAAGAGGCCAAAGGGGATACAGCCAAGGTCTGGCACGTCCAGGAAGAGTAGAAAGGGACATGAGGAGAGGCACAGCCTTCCTTAGTGATAGTGACATGTCTACACAACTCCTTATGCACCCATGTGACTTCTTCTTGCTTAATCCAAACCAGATCCTTCCTTTTGAATTCAAACTGATTATCCTTAGGTTTCTGGAGCCTAGAAACGTCCACAAGGTCCTCCCCAACTCATTCCTTGCCTTGCAAGTCAAGTTAGGTCAAGTGGTATAGGGCAGCCTTCATAATTCCTTGTGAGTCAAGTCTGTTTGATCCAGATTCTATCTTCAACCAGCTTGCTTCTTCTTTTCTTTATTTATTCATTCTAACACTCCCCCTCAAGCTTGACCATAGGAGATCCTTGGACAAGCTTGGAACGTTGAAGAAGCTCCCTCATTAAAAACCTTAGCCAGAAAACCCATTTGGGACAAAACCAGCTAAGGAAAAGAGTAGAGATTCAACAAGGCCTGGGGATTAGCCAGTGGGTTTATTATGATCAAGTTTAAGAACTCATAAACCCTGGATCATGGCCTTTCTTCAATGGTAAGCAGGCACCAATGCCTTCCTTGCTTCACACTCAAAATTGCTTGAAACTCTCCATGTGGCTGGTCCTTTGTCTCCCCCTTTCTTCTGACATCCTGCCATCATCAAAGGGTTTAATCCACGACCAGACTCTTATCATGAGCTCCAAGTACCTGATTCAAACAATGCACAAACACATGCATCAATTCTCAAGGGGCAAACCTATTCAATCATAAGAATGAATATAGATTTAGGTACTTCCCTTGCATAAGTTTCTGAAGAATGGACATTGGCTTCTCATTTTAACACCCCTCCTCAAGCTTGACCTGAGAATAAGAGTATGTGGTCAAGCTTGGAAGATGAGAGCCAATGATGATCACCAATGTCTTGAGACCACAGCCTCTTGGCTTGAAATGTGGCCTTTTCTCTTGAGTGTACTTCCTTTCCACCCTCTTGGCATCAGGTAAGTCACTTCTGAGCAATCTCTCCATGGTTTAGGAATATACATCTTGTGTAGGCTCTGAACAACATGGGCAAATCTCCATGGTCAGGAATATGCATCATGTGCAGGCTCTGATCAACATGGGAAACATGTCAAACCAACACTAAGACAAGCATCAGTAGACAACAAGAGATCAGAGAATGGGTTTTCACCAAGTCTGATCTTTAAAAAACACATTTCAAACAAGTACAGCAAGCAGTGGACAGATATCTTCATGATTCTATCCTAGCAACACTTCTCTGAATCCTAATCATCAAGACTAAGCATTCAGGCAACAAGACAATCATTTTCCAAAAAGACAGAAGCAAGACTATTCTTTCAAGACAGCTTAACTTCAAGACAGTTTAACAACCTTAGGTAGATTCTAAACAAGATTGTGAGAAAAGAGATTTTAGTAACCAGAGTATAAGTAGAGAGTAGAGAATGATGTAACCAGAGTATTAGTAGCCAGAGAATGGGAGAATGATGAAGAATAAGTATCCTGTGTATCAGAGAATGAGAGAATAGAAAATAGAAAATAGAAATGTTCTCAAGAGTTCTAATGGACAGAGTTTTGCTCTATTTTCTTGAGTTTTGCAGAAGCATTAACAGCAGGGAGCATCCAATACTCATCAAAAGTTGGTGCTATAGTAGCTGAAACACAATGGACCTTTGGACAATTATTTTATCCACTGATCTTAGACATGTGCCACTGGAATAACTCATGAACTGATGTTTTCCAGAGCTTGTAACAATAGAACCATCAGAATAACACATGAACAAGTGTTTCCTGTGGCTTAGAGAACAATTAAACCAATGGATCAAAACAGTTTGTCCACTGGTCAAAGAGATGCTTCATTAAGAGAAAGCTATTATCCAATGGATAAAGCATAATGGTGAAGCATTTTCGAATTCTTTCTCTTCCTCAACCTTGATTTCAAGATACTAAAAAGTATTGACCAAGCTAACACTATATCAGAGTGAGAGAGAAAGTATTTTTTCAAAAACAGAGAGAAAAGAGGTGAGTTTGATCCCAAAGAAGAGCAACAAAGCTCTGATACCATGTTGAAATACATGAGTGTTTGTCTTATGTCAAGAAAGTATTCAGTTAACTTGTAACTGAATCCTCTTCAACCATACAACAGGAACTCACCATTCAAAGGAAGACACAACCAACTGGTGGTTGAATCCTCTTAAAACAGCCTACACTATAACCAAGATCCTAGACAGCAAACTTGTTATGTGTGGCAAAGAATCTCTAGTTTGAATCTATCCTTCTGAAGTAACACAACACTTTGAGTTTGTGTACCTAAGATGAAGAGGATTTAGAATCAGTAATCTAGAGCTTAAGAGGAGATAAAGAAGAGTTTAGACTGAGTTTTACAAGTATTAGGCTGCCTTAAGAGAGATAGAGTTAAGGCAGCCTCTAAACCATAATGCTTATCTCCTTACATTGTGAATATTGTTTAGACACAAGCAAGAGAGAGAGAGCCACGAGTTTAGAGAGAGAGAAACTTGTCTATTGATTCTGGTTATGTTACAAGTGATGGAGAAGCCTTTAAATAGGCAATACACATGATTAAACAATTACTAAAACATGAAAACATAAACAAATAATTCTGTATGGAATGAGAAGAGGCCAAAGGGGATACAGCCAAGGTCTGGCACGTCCAGGAAGAGTAGAAAGGGACATGAGGAGAGGCACAGCCTTCCTTAGTGATAGTGACATGTCTACACAACTCCTTATGCACCCATGTGACTTCTTCTTGCTTAAACAAAACCAGATCCTTCCTTTTGAATTCAAACTGAGTATCCTTAGGTTTCTGGAGCCTAGCAACGTCCACAAGGTCCTCCCCAACTCATTCCTTTCCTTGCAAGTCAAGTTAGGTCAAGTGGTATAGGGCAGCCTTCATAATTCCTTGTGAGTCAAGTCTTTTTGATCCAGATTCTATCTTCAACCAGCTTGCTTCTTCTTTTCTTTATTTACTCATTCTAACATCTAGGTCTCAGCTTCTCCTCATAACGCTATCTCAATCACATCACGACTTCTACGACTCCCTCTAGCTACTATGGGAAACAGACCCAAATCTCAGGAAGATCATCAAAGATTTGAAACACAATAAGAATTCACACCCATCTTTTACTTTTACAAACAATGCTTTACGCAGAAAAGGAAAGCTGGTTGTGGGAAGTAACGAGGAACTGAAACTTCATATCCTGAGATAGCTTCATGACTCTGCGGTGGGAGGTCATTCCGGCTAAGAAGCCAATTTACGACAAGTCAAATCTTTGTTTTATTGGCCCCATATGAATGTGGAGATGCAGCACTATGTTAGAAACTGCTCCGTCTGCCAGAAAAAAAAAACAAGAATGATCTAGCTGCTAAACCTGGCTTACTGAAGCCTCTACTTGTTGCTAGTGGTGTCTGAGAATCTATAGGTATGGATTTAATTGAAGGTCTCCCTCCATAAAATGGCAAGCATTTCATTTTGGTTGTTGTTAACATGCTCAGTAAGAACGCCCACTTCATATCTTTGTCACATCCCTACCCTTCTATAGAAGTGGCTCAGGCATACATGGCTAACATCTTCAAGCTTCATGGGTTACAAAAAGATATAGTCAGTGACAGAGACCCAACGTTCTTGAGCGAGGTGTGGAAAGAACTATTCCGTGCAAGGAGTTGATATGAAACACTCGACTGCCTACCATCCTCAAGCGGACAGTCAGACTGAAGCTACCAACTAAACACTCGAGAGGTATCTACACATTCTGAAATTTCACCTCCTCAGATCCTAGAACAAGATGAAGTAATCAGCAGATTCTCATGGCTCTCACAGAGTTTAAAGTAGGTGATCACATTTACTTGAAGCTGTAACCCTACAGATAGCACTCTTGGAAAACATAAAGGTTCCAGAAAAGATTTCCCCTCGCTTTTATGGTCCATTATGTGTTTTGGAAAAGGTTGGATCAGTAGCTTACAAGTTGGCTCTACCCGCTGAAGCAACTATTCATGACACTTTCCATGTCAGTCAGCATAAATTGTGCCCCAACCCACCTCTTGAAGCTCCTTCACTAACCCAGTACTGTCATGATTTGGGAAAATCTAAGGAACTTGAATATATCTTGGAGAAGAAGATGATCAAGCATTGCAGCCCAGAAGTTACTAAGGTTCTTGTGCATATCAAGCTACTTGGGAGTTCTATCAAGATGTCATTGCCACGCATCCAAAAATTGATCCTTGAGGACAAAGAACTTCTTAAACGGGGAGTAGTGTGACAGGTTTAAAAGCTGTCTACACCAATCAGGTTATCCTATTTCAATTTCGGTTTGGGTACTTCTGTGCAATAATGTTGGGGGTTTGTCCCTAGTGCTTTTGCTTTTATCCAGCCAGCTAGTGAGTCATGTATGACCGTTTCTGAATGTCTTTATGTAGTGCTTGGATGAATCAGCAAAGAAATAATCAGAAATATTTCATCTTATTCTCATATTTCTATCTCTTACACTCTCAAAGCAAAAGTTCCATTATAATTGAGATCTTGCTTTTTCAAGGTGATCTTTCTTCGTCTGGTCATTTTCTAGGCTAGGATTCCGTTTCTTAAGTTGTCGGTGAGCTCTAGATTGGTTGGTTACTCCGTTCTAACAACTACTAATACAAAATATCTTAGGTTCTCCGGTGTGTTTCATGCCATAGCTTTGGTTTTCGAATTTGGTGGGATTTATGTTTTGACTAAACAATTTATATAAGAGGAGAATCAAGGGGAGGTGGAACGAAACCATCAAAGTAGGAGTAAAGACATCATTGATTGGTTGTGGTAACATCAATTACTGAGAACCAAAACCGTGAAAACCAAGTGGAACCCTCGGTGTTGGCATGCTCATCCGAAGAAAGTTGGTTAGTCGAGGTTGGTTCATATTGGGTTATAGCGAGGATTTACAGTGAACCCAGATGAAAGGCCCACTTTGATTATTATGTCAACAAAATTGGGTGACATGGCAAAACAAACACTCATGATTGGTTGATTGTTTTAATTAACATGGATGACCTCATCACTCACCATATATTCAACTTTTAGTATGGTAAGACTAAAGTCTTTATGTTAATAAGTCCAATCTATTTTATCACAATTTTAAATTAGTATATATATTGATTTAAAGTATTTTAAAAAATATATTTATTTTTTTGAAATATGTGGTATCATTTTCGTACTTATTTGTTTGATCATTATATTATGTTTTATCTACATATTTATTTGTATTTATAAATTTTTCTGAAAGAATTTCATATCATATATACCTTTGACGTACATAAATTTCCAATACACTACTGGAAATATTTTGATTTTATATTTTCATTATTTGAATAACATAAATAATAACTAAATGTATATTCATATAAATATAATGTAAGATTAAATAATATTTACTTACTCGATTAAAGTATTTCTAATCTAGAATATTATATTTGATCTTCTCATAAATTAATTAACAATAATATGTATTGGTGAAGTTTCTATGATTGTTTAGCATAATGGAATATATAAAATTTTACATTTAGTTAGAGGATATATTTAATATTAGTTTGTAGTAAGAATGTAATATTTTTTTAAGTTTTATATGAAGAATGGTAAGAATTTGTAAAATGTTGTTAGAAAATTAATAGTTGCTTTTATATTCTTTAATTATCTTTCAAAAAGAGATATATTTCATAATATTATCATTTGTAATCTTGATGTCAATTTTATCTCTAAATGTAAGATTTTTTCAAAAATTTAATTATTAATCTTTTATTTGTTCATTAGTATTTTTAGATAGTATGTTTTCTTGGTCAATGGTAATGAATACATATTGATTACTTTTCTTATTCTCATTTTTTGTTAGAATTTAGATCATACTTTATTGTTGGTAGTCTTCTTTTTTTCTTTCTAATTCCAACGGTATGATTTGGCAAATCACTTATAACTTTTATTGACTTATTTTAAAAATATTATTGTCTAATAATATTTCTTTGATAGAAATGTTTAAGATCATGATTCTTAATTTTATATATTCTGATAATTTTTTACTTATTACGGCCCAATCAAATATCATGTAAATTTTATCTGTGGATTGGCATAGAAATTAATAAATAGTTGCCATGTAGTTTGTTTTGTTATCAATGACAATATTTTTTAGAACTTATAGACTATGTACAAAAATTTAGGTTTGTTTCATGATAGTTAATTTGATTAACTTTCTATAAAGCCTCTGATTGTGTTTGAGTTTAAAAAAATAAGTTTCTTTTAAAATAAAAATAATAATAATGATTATTAGAATTTTAAATTGTTTGATTAAATAAATTAATTCAAAATATTTTGAAACTCAAAGATATTATTATTTAACGATTAGGGTTCCCACGGCCAATCTCACCATCAATTATTTTGATTGTGCCTTTTGTAACTTGTTAAAAGCTAAAAGAATGAAATAGTTGTGTAGAAAGAGAAGAATCGAAACCAGCCAGTTTTCTAAATGGATTTTCAGTTCTCAATGGGAACTATATACCCCAGCGTCAAAGAACAAAGTCAGACTTCAACAATAGATAAGAGTATAAGACTTGAAAAGCCGTACAAAAGAACTCTGTGACAGCTTCTGATCTTTGCTCGTCCATAGTAAAACACTACAAATACATCCAAAGAAAAAAGCAGGTTACATGAACATACCAGAGGGACACAAATGATGGTAAAAGATCCATGTACATATAGTTCACCGATTAGCAAAATAAATCAAACATTGCCAACTTCCATAACATTTTTCCAACAAAAATCAGATCACTGAATTATACTCAGGAGACCAATCAAGAGAACTCCTAGACGTCACAGTTGGTTAGAATCGTGGAAACATGTTCCACCACTTGCACACCTTTTCCATGATCATGTAGGAAACCACTACGATTTTTTCAAACAATGCAATGGAAAATGGTTCAAGAGCGTGTTTGTATCAAAAACTTACTTCATTTGCGTATTCTTCAAAGCTAAGGTCATGCCTAGTCCACCCTCCATCAAGCTTGAGTTTCTCAAACATAGCCTAGAATAAAAGATTATGAAACAATGTGCGGTCGACAAAAAAAATGAAACAATGTGCAACAATGAACTTACAGTAATAGGTAGAGAACAATGATCAGCATGGTCCAGCACCCACAAAGCATGTTACCCATACATTCTTTGATTAAAGAAACCTTTAACAAAATCAAGACTTTCGTTAATGATTTCAAATGCTCAAGATTCTCTCCAGAATGAGCATGAGCATGAGCATGAGCATGAAATAAGATCTTTTTTTTTGAAAAGGCATGAAATAAGATCTTACCATAACAAAATCAAAGAATAACGCATAAACTATTGTTTAGCTATCTGTGATGAGAGCCTTACCGCTCACCAAGAGGAGTTTCAGGGTCAATAAATCCTCAGGATTCTTTTCTGATGCATCCTATGGGAGCTCTTCTTTGTGCTCTTTTTAGAGGATATTTGACTTGTTTTGCCTACACCATGATAGATTTTTTTTTCAAACTAAAGGAGGTGGCTTTGACTCGAAATAACTAATTGGAGTTCCGCATAGATTACCTTCAGTTATGTCAGCTTAGTTTTCTCCAAAGCTTAGCTTTTTCAGCTCATTTTCTTATAAAGACGATACTGAAATGGATAAAATACTAATTGACGTTCCACACTTATAATGAAGATAAATTGCTAAGAATATCATCAGCTAAGTACCACTTTACAAAAATACAAACTATCAAAAATATATTTACATTTGAGTTTATACTTTAGTGATTATTGTTTAGGGCTTAGAGTTAAAAGGGTGAGGTTGAGTTTCTAATTTTTTTATAAATATTTAGAAAATTAATTAAATTTATTTTCATCAAAAAATTAAGGTATTTTTGAAATAATCATTCCTTAAAAGTAAATTTGAAAAGTGGTATCAAACTTAGAAGAAACGTCCCTAGTGTCCTTCTAACTAAAACATAAAGCTAAAATATCTTTGTTATATTATTAATTTTATTTTGATTTATTTTTAATTCCCAAAATAACTAAATTACGTAAATTTTCTTAACCCTAATAATATAAACGGTCGATGATTTTTCACTTTTCAGATTCTTCTTATCTTTTTCTCTTCCTTCTCTCTTCCTCCGATTTTTATTTTCTTTTTTGCAAAATTATTTTTCTCTTTCTCTCTTCATAACTTCTCTATTTCTCAACGATAAACCACCACATTTTAACCTGAAACAATGACAGAGAAGACAGCGAAAATTATGACGGTGGCTTTGCTTGAGATTGTTCTACCTAAAAATAGATCTATATTTTTTTGATCTACAATTTTGTATGTTCTAGATTTTTTGAGTTTGGGTTCTTAAAGCGATGATGAAACAAGATCGATATTGATGAAGAAATCTGGGTTTTCTGGGTTTTTTTAGTTAGGGTTGTTCTTATTTTTCTTCAATTTTGGAGGTTTCTGGATTTTTTAAGTCTATTTTTTATTCTATTGAAGTCCTGGATCTATAATTTTTGTATTCGATTGTATGTTTTTTTATTTTATTTTCAGACCTAAATTTAGTAGAACTTGTATAACTTGGTGGAATTGCAGATTCTGAGTCTATGATTTTTTATATTTTTTAGATTTGAAATTGAATAGTTCTTGGTAGTAAAACTCGGTATAACTAATATAGTAGAACTCGGTATGACTACCTCAGTTGAACTACTAGTACTAGGTATAATAAATTCAGTAAAACTAGTAAAGTTCGGTACAACTACCTGAGTAAAACTAGTAAAACTCGGTAACTACCTTAGTAAAACTCGGTAAAACTACCTCAGTAAAACCAGTGGAACTCGGTACAACTATCTCAGTAAAACAAGTAGAACTTAATACAAATACCTTAGTAGAATTAACATACCAATTATACGTCGTAATTATTATTTGAAATTAAAAATTTAGATTTTTTATTAAAAATGAAATTTGAAAATTTTGAAATTTCAATTTTCTTAAAATATATAAAATCTTAATTCAAAAATAAACAAGGGTAAAATCGAATTTCCATATTTTCATTAAATGATGAAGGGTATTAAGATCAGTGAAGGATATAGTAGATTTTTTTTCTTCTATAAGAACATATGAGATGATGACTCATCAAACTTATGATAAAAATGAAAATTTTCCAATAATGAAATAGATAAGACTGAACTAATCAATAGAACCACCAAGCACGCTCCAACACATACATTCGTCTATGAGGTCATAATAAATTTAAAAATCTTATAACCATCGGAAAAAAAAAAAAATCAAAACCCAAACCTTGTCGTCCTTTTTCTTCTTCCGCTCAAGTTCATCCTCTGTAAGGATCTTCTTCTCTGCTTTGGTCTGCGAAATTCAGATAACAAAACATCAGATTATCGGACTCAAACGATGGTGAAACAATTTGAAATCTAGCAACAATTACCAGTACCATTTTTTAAAGTATAAGACTATAAGAAATCTTGCGAAGAACGCGAAGTGATAAATAATGTTGGACACCACCAAAGTCTTCTACTTTCGTTGGGGTATACTTTCGTTGACCCCACCAAATTATCTATAGCCTGCTATAATGATTTTGTTTAGAAGAAATAGGTGAAACTTAGGAATTTAGATAGCTATTGATTATCATAGTGAATGAATTAAGCTTTATAAATCATAAAGTCGGAGACCGACATTATGGAAGAGTTGAATAGCCATTGATTATCATAGTGAATAAATTAGGTTTTATGAATCATAAAGTGGGAGACCGACATTATAGAGGAGGTGAAAGGTACGATTAACAGCTATGGAAATGGAAAGATGAAGAATGATAAGACTATGGGTGGATCTGGGCTGAAATAAAAAGAAACAAAAACTTGGTTATAGTCCATTCCTGTAGAAAAGTATACGGTCGACGAAATATTTCCCACAAGAACTATTGTATAGCATAAAATGTCTCTTAAACTATTACTTCATTCTATATATCCCCGAAATAAAAGTTCTAAATTTAATTTTCTATGAAAGAAATGTTAAATACTTATGGGAAAATTTCAGTTCTACCACAAGTTTGATACCACTTTTCAAATTTACCATTAGTAAATAATTATTTTTAAAAATACCTTAAATTTATGATGAAAATATATTTAATTAATTTTTCTAAATATTTATAAAAAAATAAAAACTCAAACCTACCATTTTAACACTAAACATTAAACAATAATCACTAAAGTTTAAACTCAAATATTAATATATTTTTGATTGGGAGTATTTTTGAAAAATAATACTTAATTTATGATATTCTTAGCAATTTCTCAATACTTAGTTCTCCCTCTAATCAAAGTAAGAAACATGTACTCCCATAAAATTGGTTTACTTGGTTCATATTAAAACTTCTTTAAAAAATAATAAACCCAACTGTAAACCAATTATCTCTAGTTTAAAAATCATACCTAACTAACCAATTAAACCAGACACGGCTAATATAGTAACCCAACGACAATGAAGAAGATGATTTAAGAAAGCAGAAACCAAGAACCTGCACATCCCTTACTTATTAATAGAAAAACAATTTGAAAGACTAACCCTAATAATGTAAGTTATTTACAGCATTGTCATGCTGACGTAGAGCCTCCATAATCGTCCTCCCTCTAAATAATTAACTACCTTTTTTTAACTAGAATACACGTGACGATAATAGTTAACTCATAAAGAGTCGAATTCTCTCCCAGGCATTACCCCCAAGAGAAGTCTTATCCACCACTTCTCCCTATCTCTGACCAAAAGCTCGCCGTCTGGTCACCATTTTCGCTGGGTTCCACCCCTGGCTTGAAGCCAGAGGGTCCATCTTACTTGACTGATACGCTTGGTCAACTACTCAACTGTTACTCCGCAGGTATCCCTCTCTCCATCCTCCACTTTTCAATCAAGACCCATCTACAAGTTGATTAACACCTCACTCATGGCATCTCGAAGATTCACTGCATCTGCGAAAGGAAAGTACGTAGCCAGACGTACATGAGGACTAGAAAGGAAACGCGTTAGGGCTTCGAAAATAGACACCTCAGCCTTGATAAAAGACAACTCTCTCACCCTCATTAGAAGGGTCACAAACGCAAAGGAACAACCAGTAGGATCATTCATCTTATCTCCTCTCTCCCCAGGAACTGGTCTCTTAAAGGCAGAATAACTGGATCTGACCTTGGCCTGAACTGCTTCCAGTTCAGGTTCAAGCTTCGAGAAGATTTGACCAAGGTGCTAGCTAACAGACCCTATCACTATCACACTGGATGATAATACTGGAAAGATTGGGAACCAGTTATCTCTCCCTCCTTTCCCTCACAGATCCCTTTTCTGGATTTGTCTACATGGACTACCTTTACATTTTTGGCATGAGAAAATGATATACAACATAGGTCAGGAATTTAGTCACCTTGAAGACTACCACATCTCTAAGACATCAGCAAGAACCATGGTTTTGGTTGATGTTTTTAATTCTCTGATTAAGGACCCCCTAATCGAGTTTGATTCAGGTGAAGATCTAGTGGTGTCTTTAGAGTACGAAGAGTGTAATCTCATTGCTCCATTTGTCTCAAGCTGACACACTCTTCTAGTGATTGCCGCCTTGCATCACTACAACACCATCTGGTACTGGACGCAACCAAGGGTGCCAGAGATACATCTATTCTACCATTCTAACCGCTACAAGAGTGTGCTTCTCATAGGGACCATTCCTTAGTTCATGACAAGCATGATGAACCATCAAAGGAACCCTTCCACCAGAGGATCGACAGGCATGGAAGACTGTTTGGAAACAGAATCCCTCCTTCGGAAATTCGGGGACTACCTTTGAAAAACAAACTGGTCCCTCGTAGGGATAGGCTGGACGACCATACCCTAACATACCAGAAAGGAAGACATCAAAATCCTCTTAGAGACAATTACTCTAATTACCCAAGGATTACTACAGTGGGCCAGCAAGAACGTCACTCCCATCTACATTCGCAAGATAAGAACTCCTCTAGAGAACCTGAGTCTCACAGACAACAGTTGAATTTAGACAATACATTTCTATGTAGGTTTAGGAGAAATCTTCACTGAAATCAAATGGAAGAGGGAAGAAGAACATCAAAGAGATTTTATTGATCAAAGACTTCATTGCAAAGGTGATTAGAAGCTTAAAGTGAATCTAAGAACTTTATAAGAATTGGTTCTAGATCTAAGAAGAAGAAAGAATCCCTTCATAAAGAGGGAGTGCCTCCTTATTTATACAATTTGCATCTAGAGTTTTCTAATGAATGAGGTTAGTTCATTGTTTAATGGATCCTTGTTGAGGGGTGAAAACCCACTCCAACAGTAACTCCCCCCTCAGTTCGTTGAGAGAAATGAAATTGATCTCTGCGAATATTACGAAAAGGGTTTATGAGACAATGAACTCGACACTTTTATTCCTATGACGACCTAGGCAAGTTTAAATTGAACTCGTTCCTAGTAAAATGTGAGTTTACTTTAGACTCGTACTTAGTAAAAGACAAGTTTACTGAATTCATGTCGAGACAAAGGCGAGTTTACTGAACTCATGTCTAGTAAAAGGCGAGTTTTTGTAAACTCAAACCTAGCAAAAATGCGAGTTTTTGTAAGCTCATGTCCAATAATAAGCGAGATTTTTATAAACTCATGTCTAGTAAAAAGCAAGTTCAATTTAAACTTGTGCCTAATAGATGATAAGTTTACCGAGATATGTCATAGGGCAAGTAAGCCAAAAGGAATACAAGTAGAAGATGATGAACTCGTGCTTTCCTTGTTGACGAGGTCTCCTATATTAATCAAGTAATTGGTGAT
>CAJHQQ010004465.1:0-27792 GCA_905132885.1 Moricandia moricandioides | reverse complement strand
CCTATAAGATGGTATAAAACTAGTAATAAATAGGCTATGTCAGTAGTCCAAGGTGATCGAAATTTTTCCATGAACCTCGGGTTGGCTTTAAGGGAACTTCGACCGTGTCATTTCTCGTCATCTACGATCGAGGGTGTCACAAAGGTGGTATCAGAACATTGTTCTACGATGCTAAAATGGGACTTGTCTCAAATATTTTTCGAGTCAAAAATGTGTCCCAGGAATAACTAGGATATGCTGGTTTGTTCATTCTTTTAGAAATAGATAGAACTGGGTAGAAACTTACCGTACTGCATTAATTCGAAAGTGGTGGTTATGTGTAGAGAGGAGTTTTGGAGATTTCAAGCTGACTTGGGATGACTTCCGTACTGCGTTAATTCGAAAGTATTTTCCACCAGAGGCAAGAGACAGATTGGAGATC
Organism: Moricandia moricandioides; assembly: GCA_905132885.1. NCBI lineage: Eukaryota > Viridiplantae > Streptophyta > Magnoliopsida > Brassicales > Brassicaceae > Moricandia > Moricandia moricandioides. The sequence continues at coordinate 27,371 of CAJHQQ010004465.1, read as the reverse complement.
AAGTTTATGGAGCTAGTTCGGGGAGGTTTATCTGTTCGGAGGTATGAGGCCGAGTTCACACGTCTCAGACAGTACATACGCTTTGGCCAGGAAGATGAGTTGATCATTATCCAGAAGTTTCTTAGGGGACTTAGCCAGGATATCAGGAGCAGACTCGAGGCAGTAGAGTTTCATACACTTGCTGATCTTGTGGAGCGTGCGGTGAATGTTGAGGAAGCCATTTCTGCTGAAAGAGCTTCTGCTAGCCATTCCGCCCAACCGATACGTCCATCTGTTCCATTCCAGCGTCAGCCATCTTCGGTGATGCGGAGGTAGAGTCTTTCGGAGAGGTCGTTCGGGAGGACCAAGACCTAGAAACCCGACTTTTTTCAGTTGTGGCCATCTGGGCCATGTTAGGAGAGATTGTTCGACCATGGGGCAATTCCGACCAGCGGTACCATCTCACATCACTTTCTTTATTTGGGGAGAGCACAGGCATTATGCGAATTCTTTTCCACTCACACATTCTACTCAGCCTGCTGCACCGAGAGTTCCACCAGTCGTACAAGTTAATCGACCCTTACCTTTACCTCAGGTGAAGCGTCAAACTACATCCGGTAGGGCTTACGCTTTAAAGTTACCGGGACCATCCGGACCACCGAAGGGTCCTATCTCAGGTTTTTTTCTTACCATTGAGTGTTATTTGAATTTTTTTTTAATGTTATATAAAATTGTTGAATGAATAATTGTCCTCGAAGTCAATTATCTCTAGGTTCTTTGGTTGTATGCGGTATATTTGCCCATATCATGTTCGATTCGGGAGCAACACATAGTTTTTTAGCTCTTGAATTAGCTTTGAGATTTAAAGGAGACGTTACTAAAGTGAATTTAATTATTCCCGTTTTAACTCCCGGAGATCAAGTTCTTGAAACTGAAGGATGTTATCTACGAGTTTCGATTATTATCCAAGAGATGGTGTTCCCAGCTCATCTGTTAGTACTTCCATTAGAACAGTACGAAGTAATACTAGGAATGGATTAGCTGTCTAGCTATCTATCTCACCTCGATTTTGGTCGAGGGAAGATTACATTTGAAAGATATACCCAGCCCCCTTTATCTTACTATAGCATAGTACTGAGCGTCGGAGCATCGTTAGTATCGGCTTTGAGAGTTGAAAATCTTCTGGAGCAGAGTGAAGAAGTCTACTTAGTTACTGATATAGCCTATTTATCACCAGTTTTAGGCCATGTTATAGGCTCTATTTAGGGTATATTTTGTGTGTCTAAGCTATGTTTAAAGGTCTTTACAGGTCCACGTACGTTTTGGAGATATATGGAGATACTTGGAGCATTTAAAGGAAAATAATCCGTAGCTGATCATTGATAGAGTTGAAGTACAAGACTGTCGTCGATTGACGGCAATACCTTGGCGTCGACCGATGTTACATGAACAAGATCGATCGATGTTTCACTTCTGCAATTGATCGACGTCCAAATCACATACAACCGATTTCAAGCGCAAGTTAGAGACAAGACACAAGACTACCCCAAGGAACGGCCAACCAGCGGTAGTATTTTGTTGTCCTTGCAAAGTACCTTTTGATGTATATTTATTGAAAACATTGTTGGGCGTTAGGTTGTATGGTAAAACTATAACACTTTGGAAGATGTTTAAAAGTAAATAAATAATGTATAAAAGATAATTATAAATCACGAGTACTCATATGATATTAGTCATTGTCTGGGACGAACTAACTATTGGATACTCGGTCGGGTTGAAAAGCCTTGGTCGATATCCGGTAGGAGCGTTGGTGTTCTCAGATTGCTAGTCCAAGGTGATCAGAATTTTTCCTTGAACCTCGGGTCAGCTTTAAGGGAACATCGACCGTTTCATTTCTGGTCATCTATGATCGGGGGTGTCATAGCTAATCCCAAGCCAAAGTTAGAAATAAGACAAGAGATTACAAGATTACCCTTGACTAGTTTTGACCTAGATTTTAGGGTTTTATATTTGTACTTTTTGTATGACAGTTAAAACTGTGTGCAGCGAGGGGTGCACGTGTGCAGGGGTGCACAAGCATTCTATTATAGTTTTAGAGTTTTTAGGGAGAAAATTCATAACTCTTTATGGAGCCTTGTATTGGAACCCCAATATTTTATCTATGCATCATATTCAGATTATTGTTCTTACTCTCATGAAGTTAAAGTAGTCATCAAATAGATTTAGGGTTGAATGATAGCAATCATGGATTAGCCCAAAAGTAAGATTGCTAGGTTAAATTTAATATCCATCCATTGAGTTGTTCTTAATGCTTGCATTCTAGAGTAGCTAACTAAGATCTCGAAAGTAGGACATGGACGACTACGAGAGTAGGTTCTGTACCAGAATATACTCCATTGAACTAGGTTGATAGGCGCGTGAGAGAGCTGTTCTAATTAGCTTGGTGAACATATCAAATCTCGTTCACACTTCCTTCTGATTTCACAGTCGATCAACATCAGGCCTTAGCCGTCGATCGATGGCCTTTCCTTTTGCTCGCATACGAGAGTTGGAGTTAAAAGGGTCAGAATAGTTAATATTTGAGTTCTAGAATATTCACATTCCCGTGCTTCATATTCCCTTTAATCTATTAAGCTTGAAACCCTAGGTCTAGCACATTTACATTTGAATCTAGTTAGTTTAATAGCATATTTACGTTATTAGCATATTTCCATATTGCATCTACACCTTCTAATAAGGAATATTTCCTTAAATTGATTAAATACTACTGATGTATATCTATCTAGCTTATTCCTTAGAAATAAGAAATCTATGGTGTGCCATTGCTCTCTGTGGATTCGATCCCTAAGTAATACACCTGATCTCTCTTGGCAAAAGTATTGTTTTGTGTGTTAAGCTTAAGGGTTAATTTGACAGTTAACTATTTAGGATATTTATACCCTACTAGAACAATAAGCACACCGTATCAATCAGGTCTTACAAGGTTATAACTAGGAACTCGCCGACGGCTCTTACCGCTTAGGCTTATCTGTTGTAACGCTCAAATCACAGATTCAGAATAAGATCTTCTTTGCTCTCTTTTCATTTTATCGATTTATAATAATTTCGTTTGTTCTCACTTTTTGATTGCTTGGCGTGTGGTTTAGCAGATATTCAGGACCTCTGGGAAAGTTAGGTTTACTTATCTTTCCTATTTTCATTGGAAAATCGACAGTGTGAATTTCGGTTCCCACCACCGAATGCGATAATTTCACTAAATTAACTAAATCAACTCTCGTTTGTTTTTAGCTACCTAGCTCAACATGACTAATTATGGTAGTAGACCATGCTCTCGCTTGCGCATAACTATCCTATGATCAGGGTTCTAGTTAGCTACTCTAGAACACAAGAAATAAACATAATTCTATTGATAGATCTAATAATCACCCTAGCAATTCTATAGTTAGGCTAATCCATCAATACCACTAATAAACTCTAAACCTAACAAGAGATCTACTCAGACATGATCTTTGTCACAGAAATCATAGATGAATAGAATAGATAAATTATAAAACCAAAGGAGTTCCTCCCTTCTCTCTTAACCCTAGAACAATGAATAAAAGAAAGCTTGCTGCCTAAACAACGACATATAAAAACATAAATAGGGTTTTAAGTCGTGCAGGGGAATTTTGGTAATTTTTGGTGGCTTTTGGGATTTATTTGGTCTTGAAACAAGTCGGGCCTGTCCTCTGGGTTTACTCGATCGACACTAAGGCTGCACCGTCGATCTACACTAAGGCTGCACCGTCGATCGACACTCATTAACCTCTCGACAGCTTCCTCTCACGAGGCAGACAGACCACTCTCCAGTAAAACGGGCACAACTTTGGCTGTAGGATCTTGATTGGCCTCAAACTGGTGCCATTTAAAGCTAACTCAAAGATCTATCTTTTGAAAAAAGATAGGCTCAATATCACCGTGGGAAGGTATCCATCCATATCTAAACATCTGACGCATCTGCGCAGTTATGCACCTCTAGAATTTCCAGAATCACCAAAGTTCTCCAGACTGTACCTGAACATGAAAATACTCTAAAACAAACTCCAAACACATATAATACTTTAAAAACTGATGATATCGTGGCAAAATAGTGATAAATATCAGGCCCTATCATTGACCTTGGTGGTTAGCTCATCCTTCCACTCGGTATCAATGCTACTGACTTTGGAGCGATCAGTCTCTGAGTTCTTTTTCGCTTAATTAACTAGACGCCATGTTCTCTATCAGCTCGAATTCTCCATCAGTAGTTTGAGTCAGACACTCCCTTGCTCCCAGAGTTTAGAGCATTGTGGAACTCCCAGTCAACACCATCATAGAAGATTCCTAGAATGTGATCATTATAAAATTCATGATGAGGACACTCCATGAGGCTGTCATTGAACAGCTATCATGCTTCATTAAATGTTTCATTAGCATGTTGCTTGAAAGAGGAGATCTTGGTCCTAAGAGCAGCTGTTTTTGTCTTCGTGTAGAAATGGCTCAAAAAGGTTGCTCTGACTTGTTCCCATGTAGTGAGAGAGCCAGTAGGGAGTGACTTCAGCCATATTGAAGCTTTGTCAGCTAGAGAGAATGGGAACAGCATGCATTTGACAACATCAGGCGACACTCCATTGGAGTGAGTCATGGCGCATATTTCTTCGAAAGCTTCAATGTGTCCATTGGTATCTCAGTTTGGTAACCCATGGAACATTTTTCTCTGTACCAGATTGGTCATGGCAGGCTTGATCTCAAAGTCTTGCCTGGTACATGGCGGTGGAGAAATGGCAAAGCGCGTGGTAGGGAAGTTACACGGTAGCTTTCTCTCTCCGATCAAAGCAGCGATATCATCCCTATTGTCGTAGTCGCCCATTGTTGTGTTGGCCGGCCTTGTTTTGTCGGTTGGTTCTTTCTAACCTTGCTAGCTCCTCGTTGCTGAGAGTGATTAATGGACTTAAGGTGTTGCTTCAAGTGTTTCTACTAGACATACACCTGGAGCATTATCTGCAAGCAAAAAGGTAAAGCAAGTTAGAGGTCTTAGACTAGAAATATCACCGAAAAATAAAGGTAAAAAGCTGCTCCCCGTCGCAACGGCGCCAAAACTTGATACACTAAAATTGGATCTTGCTACTATCAAGTTAACAGTGATTGTTTTATATTTATGATTCAATTCTAGATGACCAGTTTAGACATTACTTTTATGGGTTCAATTTCAAGCTATAACAATCAAGTTCTAAACTGAAAATTCCCAAAGAGCAAGGAACAGAGAGCAAGGTGGTTTGAATTTAGGTTATAAGGATGCTAGCCTAGGGTGGTATGATCGGGTGTAAACAATTGTCAGCCAAACAATTATTCAAGTTCAATTAATAGATAGTCTAGAATTCGGAACATGCAATTAGATCATCCCACTCTCGTGGTGCTTTACCTTTTGTTAATCAATCTCAGGACCTAAACTACGATTTGTTCACAAAACATCTACTCTCTCTGGTTAGTGATCTAATGCTCATTCATGCTATGTTTAGCAACCTATACCACGGTTACTGAACATATTAAACCTAAGTTCATGCACTAAATGATCAGATTAATGCAAGCAATAAGAACAACTATGAATGAAGACAGACTATTTATAAGTTATGTATGTTAAGATCACGGATCTAACAACCTTACACCCCTACTAAGCAGGCCGACTACTCAGCCATGGAACAACAAAAAACAGAGATCGTAATAGGAGAAGACATGAAATACTACTGAAATAAAAGAGAAATAGGGTTCAGGAGGTTCTTCTCTAAATCGAGAGAGATGGCCCTTCTCCCTTATAAAGTAGCAAATCGCCAAGTATAAGTCTCCAAGGTCTGGTTTCTTTTGTAAAAGTAATGTTGAAAAATAACAGAAATCAGAAAAGATATATTGGAGGTCTCTGGCGGTCGCAGAGAGAAAATAGGGATGATTAGGGAAAATCCCAAAATATTAGAAGTTTCTTTAAAAATCTTTGTTGCGGGAGCAGTCAGTCGGTTGCTCCGTTCACTCGGGAGGACTCGTAAAGGTGCTCAGCTCGGTTTAAACGCAGGAAAACTCCAATTTGCATTCATTTGTTCATGTGTCCCACCTAGAGCCTCTTAACCTACTCCAGACCTGTAATGACTCAAAAAGAACTAAATTGACTTGATAAAGACCTGAAAACACTTTAGAAAACATATGCAAAATGTGTCGAAAACATATGCAAAATGTCAGCTAGTCCAAATCTCTCTGAACCACCGCCCTCGTCACATAGTCCCTACTAATAACTTTGTATATATATATATATATATATATATATATATATATATATATATATATATATATATATAATCACTTAACATCACTCAATCCAAATCAAGTTTAATCTTCTAGACCACTAATTCCAGTTTACATTGAATTCTAACTATCACACTAGACTTGATTTAGTCATACGGAACACATTTCGAAACTAAACGACGATAGAAAGAATTCTACACCAGTAACGGGGTTTACGGAATAGACCCTACCTTTTCCACAGGTTATGAAGAAAACCTGAGAAAAGACCGACTTACCTTGACGGCTACAAAACAACAATTCTGGAACTCTCTCAAAAACATGAATATGATGTTTCTGGCAGAACTAAACCCTAAATATAACAGATGAATAACTCAAGAATTGACCGTTAACTTTTCGATCCCTCCAATCAGAATGTAGTCTTAGATTTCTTCTGTCAGTAGACACCGATATTACTCCGATCGGAAACCTTTTGATTAACCAAAATAGCTTCATCTCCAGGCTGGTCAAAACGAAGACTGCGCCCACACCTCTCACGAAAACAAGCACAACTTACATAAAATAACTCAGAATTAAAATCCGTTTAGTGGAGATGAAAGGGTAAAACAAAAATACCTACTGACAGATTTACAGACTGAAAGCTTTTGTTACTATTTACAGTTTCTCTCTTATACCAAGACTGGTCGAAACTGTCTGTGTAACTCAACAACTTTATTCTTTCCCAAGAAGCAACTTCCATAAATTTCTAACTGTACCTCGGTTTGAAAATTGGGAATATGATCTGGAAATCTGACATCGAGATCTTTCCATTGATTTATCCTTCGTTTTCTGAATCATTATGGATCAATGGGAAAACTCTGATGAAATTGAATGATCGAGGATCGAAAATGCAGCAAACAGTCTCAAAGAAAAAACCATAAATATTGGAGAAAAATTCCAAATGACGATCTGTTCTCTGATATACATATATATATATATATATCTGAGTCAAGAACATAACCTCAAAATATGGCCTCGAAATTATTGATTTTGATCAGTCTTTCTTCTGTTCTACAAAAACGTGTCTGCTGGTCCTTAATCTCTCTTTTGGATTATGTGATGGCTCCTCCTTTATGTTGTCTTTTGCTGGCTGATCCGGTGACTTTCCGGCAGAGCTTCACTGCTCCATAAATCTCTTCCAAAGGCCACCATCAAATCCCTCTATAAATAAAATAAAATTTAGGGTCTCTGCAAATGAAATGGGCTTTACTAGGTCAAATTATTTGGGACGAAATTTGGGTCGTTACAATTTTTTCACACTAACAAGGAATTTGTCCCCGAATTTAAATCCTGAACCTATAGTCAAGTATCATCCTGAAAAATCTCTGCAATAATCCATTCTCATCTGAGTCTCAGTCTCCCAAGTCTCCTCATGGATCCGATCTCTCTCCCAACGAACCTTGACCATCATGGTCATCATCCCCTGCACCGCTTCTACTTGCTGATCCAAAATCTCAACTAGCTGAATAGGTGCAGACAAATTTTTACCGAGCTCACGTGGTTGCTGCTACAAAATGAGCTATGGCTCTCTCATGACCTTCCTCAATACTGACAGATGGAACACATCAAGGAAATCTGACAACTCCACTAATAACTGCAATCTATAGGTCACTGCTCCAATCCGCTCCACAATGGGGTACGGTCCCATATATCTCATTTTAAACTTCTTCATCTTCCGAGTCTTAGATCCCTTCTGAAATGTCCTCATCTTCAAGTACACTAATTCACCCACCTGAAACTCAAAATCTTTTCGACGCTTATCTGGATAACTCTTTTGACGGTCATGGGCTTCCTTAAACCGAGTCTTGAGCATCTCCACTTGCTCTACCATCTCTTGAACCATTGCTGGTTCTATGACACGTCGCTCCCCCACTTTAGTCCAACAAAGGGGTGTCCGACATGGCCTATCGTAAAGATCCTCATACAGAGCCATCTCAATACTCGAATGGTAGTTGTAGTTTTAGGCAAACGTTGCTAGAGATAAATACTTTCCCGAGCACCCTTCCCAATCCAAATCCAATCTAAAGTCTGAATAGTCCTCTCTACCTGCCCATCTGTTTGTGGATGATAAGTTGTATTCATATGGAGATTTATCCCAAGTGCCTTTTGGAAGGCTCCCTAAAAATAAGATGTGAACTTTGTGTCATGATCAGATACAATGCTGAAAAGAACTCCATGCAACCTCCAATCTCCCTGATGTAATCTGCACCAACTGGTCAGCTCTGTCTGTTTTCTTTATTGCTTGGAAATGAGCAAACTTGGTGATTCTATACACAATCACCCAAATAGTATCCCTCCAAAATTGTTTGGAAGCCTAGTCTCGAAATTCATAGTCACCATGTCCAATTTCTACTTTGGCAATGACACGTTTTGCAATAACCCGCTAGGCACCTGATGCTCAGCTTTAACCATCTGACATATCTAGCACTATGATACACATGTAGCAACATCTTTCTTTATACTAGGCCAAAGATCATAACGCTTCATATCCCTATACATCTTGTATTTCCTGGATGGATAGAAAAACGCGAGTGGTGTGCTTGCTATAAAATATCTTTCCTTAACAGCTTATCATCTGACACAAAAAATCGGTTGTGGTACATGTACATCCTACTCGAAGCTGATTACCCAAAGCCTCGTCACTATCCTAAGCTTTGCGTATCCTCCACGGTAAATCTGCCTGTTCCAAGGCCAAAGACCAGCTGTCTCCTCCTCAGCTGTAACTGCACACAATCTGAGGCTAGCAAGTGTCCCAGTCAGATCCTGAACCTCCTTGGTTCCTGAAACATCGCTCCTCGGCCTGCTTAAGGCATCTGACACCTGATTGGCCATACTCGGATGATAAGTGATATCCAAGTTGTAATTTGCTTACAACTCCATCCACCTACGCTGTCTCAAATTCAGGTCTGCTTGAGTAAAAATATACTTCAGATTCTGGTGGTCTATGAGAACCTGCACCTTTTTCCATAAAAATACGACCTCCAAATTTTCAGCGCAAAAACAACTGCTGCTAATTCCAAGTCGTCAGTGAGGTAACTAACCTCATGAGGTCTCAGCTAACGTGATGCATATGCAATGAAATGAGCCTTCTACATCAATACACATCCAAGACCAGTCTCTGGTGCACCCGTATAACCCTCATATGGTATTTCGGGCCCCGGAAGTACCAAAATAGTGTTTTAGTCAACTACCATTTCAGCTCGGTGAAACTTCTCGAACAAGCATATGTCCAATTAAACTTGACGCCCTTGCTTGTTAATTGCGTCATCGGCGTTGCGATACTAGCAAAACCCTTAACAAACTTCATGTAATATCCTGCCAACGCCGGAACAATGAAGATCTCGGTAGCACTCTTAGGTATAGGCCACTCTAATATCGCAGTAATCTTCTCCAAATCTACTGCAACTCCTGCCTCTAAAACCATCTACTCTTCCTCGGCCAGAAGCTACACTTACTCTACTTAGCAAAAAAAAAATTGATGCACCATGAGCTTACCCAACACAATCCACAAATGATCAGCATGCTCCTCTTTCCAAAGAGAATATATCAGGATATCGTCGATGAAGACAATCAAATACTTAGCAAAGTTCTCGTGGAACACATCATTCATAAACTTTATAAGTACTGCAATTGCATTCACCAACCCAAATGGCATCACCACAAGATAATAATGTCCATAAGTTGTACGTAAAATCGTCTTCTGCACATCCTCGTCAGCTATCGCAATCTGGTGGTATCATGATGCCAAGTAAATCAAAGAAAACCATAAAGCTCCCCGAAACTGATCCATCTACTCATCGATAAGCGGAAGCGTGTACTTATTATTGATGGTCACCTTGTTCAAGCTTATATAATCTATACGAAGCCTGAAACTCCCATCTTTCCTCTTCATAAACAATACCGGTGCTTCCCACGGTGAATTACTCGGTCTAATAAAACCTTTATCAGATAGCTCCTCCAACTGCTTTTTCAACTCTGTCTTTTTTGCTGGCGCTAAACGGTATGAAGTTCGTGAAACCGGATACCAACAAATTTAAAGGAATTCTATCAAACATAAAAGTGCTATTTATTTTATTTTATTTTTAATTCTCAAATTACCATAAATATTATAGAAATCGTCTAAAACCGATTAAAATCGAGTCCTACAAATCGCCATCCCGGGTTGGGGCTGGGACGGAACCCGCTCTGATACCAAGTTGTAACACCCCAACCGCCCACGGCAAATGGGCCACCCACGCCCGCTCTCTTGGCCCGTGGGTTGGTGCATAAATTTCCCAAGGCTCGAAATCATTGTTTACTGACCCTGCTACAACCAACACCCGACATTTCCCGTGTTTTAGCCTCACTCGCACGGTATCGCGAATCATTTCATGATAGGTCACCCATCCTTTCAGTACTCCATCCCAAACACGCTTAACTTTGGAGTTCTAAACGGATGTGTGACGGAAAAGGTAAGTCTTCTTTGGTGACATAGGTATCCAGATCAATTCTTCTTAAGCCTTTTTCATATATCACAACTTGGGATGTTACAATTCACCCCCTCTAAAAGAACACAATGCCCTCGTTGCGCCCCACGACAGGTCTCCAGACGCCTCTCGATAAGAACCGAGATGGCTAACCAGTTTTTATACCAAATTGTAATACCCGAATTTTCCAAAATATAAAATAATTAATAATCTCTAAAACTACATTTATTATATCTCATAAATCTCCAAGCATCATAACTCAAAAAGATAAAATAAAACCCGAATAAAAGTCAGTAATATCATAAAATAGAAGTCTGAAAATAAAACGAAGAAAACAATCCAAAATCACCAATCCGATAGAATCACTCTTGCTGGCCAGTCTCACCAGAAATAGGGGGGGGGGGGGAAGAAAGAGGGTTGAGTAATAGTGGCGTCACTCAGTGAGGTATGAGATGCTAGACACGCACACCGCTGATTATGTAAATAGAACTCCCTCTATGGAAGTTTAGCTCTAGCATGAACAAACACGACGCCTAAAGCACCACACATAACATACAATGTGCTGATGGTGCATAACTAGCTCATACACCCCGCATTCTCCTCATATGAATATATGACATCATAATAAGCGTAGCTAGACTAGACATCTTTGGACACCCGCCCGTAACCAATAAGCGTCAAATGCAAACGTCTCTACACCACGCACTACTCAATAATGTGTTGCTAACCACAATGTCTTTGAGCCCCCACCCTCCAATATGCATCGCTATCTCGGATGTCTCTGAACCTCCGCCCTCATAAGCGTCGTGATATAGCCTATTTATTACCAGTATTAGGCCATATTATGGAATTCATTTAGGGTTTGTTATGTGTGTCTAGGCTATGTTTTAAGGTCTTTACAGGTCCATGTACGTTTTGGAGATATATGGAGATACTTGGAGCTTTTGGAGCATTTAGAGGTGAGTAATCCGTAGCTGATCTACGAGAGAGTCGAAGTACAAGACGACAGTCGATCGACGGCACTATCCTTACGTCGACCGATGTTATATGACCACGATCGATAGATGCTGACCACTTCGCATCGATCAATGACCAATTCGTAGACAGCCGATTTCAAGCCCAAGTTAGAGACAAGACACAAGATTACAAGTTTACCCCTGGGAGAGTTTTACCCTAGATTTTAGGGTTTTTATATTTATACTTTATGTATGAGAAAGAGAAAAGAGGGGGAATACAATAGAATATAATACAATACAATATAGTAGAAAATATTCTTAGGGAGACTTGTATTGGAACCTTAGTATTTTTATCTATGTATTATATTCAGATTATTCTTCTTACTTTAATTATGTCTTAGTTATCACCTATATTTAGGTTTTATTAATGGTACACTTGGATTAGCCAAACAATAGAATTGTTAGGGTCATTATTAGATCTATTAATAGAATTGTGTTTATTGCTTGTGTTCAATAGTAGCTAACTAGAACCCTGATAATAGGATAGTTAGGCGCAAGCGAGAGCATGATCTACTACCGGAGTTTATTCTGTTGAGCTAGGTTGCTAGAAAAAACGAGAGTTGATTTAGTTAACCAAGTGAACTTATCGAATTAGGTCATAAAGCTTGACTCAAGAAAGCATCGATCGACGCAGGATCATTGCCATCGATCGACGGTCATTCTGTATCATCAAACGAGAGCTGAGACATTGGACTTAGTCAATTGATTAGACTCTCAGCGGGAACTGGTGTCTTTTACAATAGGTATTGAATTCCATGATTAAATACCCTTAACTTCTATCTTCTATAATCCACTTGGCAGAAACCCTAGATCTAGCATATTTACATTTATATCTAGTTAGTTTATTAGCATATTTCCGTATTTACATTATTAGCGTATTTCCACATTTACATTATTAGCATATTTCCAATTGCATCTACACTCTCTGATAAGGAACATTTCCTTATACTCATTACTTGTTACCAATATATATATATAATCACCTCGTTTAAATTTAGTAATAAGAAATCTATTGTGTGCTATTGTTCTCTATCGATTTGATCCCCAAGTACTAAACCTGATCTCTCTTGGCAAGCGTATTATTTTGTGTCTTGGAATTAAGGGTTAATTTGATAGTTGATTATTTAGGATATTTATACCCTGCTAAAACAATAAACAACACCGCATGTCAAATTTGGCGCCGTTGCCGGGGAACATTAATCACGATTAGATTTAATTTCTAGGGTTTAGTCTAGGTTTGTTTTACTTTCAAGTTACTGATTTTCTTTTTCTTTGTCTTTCAGGTGCATGCAAAAGATTACCAGGAGCAATAAAGGACAAGAATTACTATTCTCAGATCCGCGTAAACTCAAACGTACAATCAGCAAAGAAAGACGACAAGCATCGATCGACGACATACATTCAGCATCGATCGACACTTCTTTATGGATAGCATCGACCGAAATCAGAACTCTAGCATTGACCGACATTGATCGCTTAGCATCGATCGACAGCATCTCATCCGCATCGATCGACAACAATAGACGAGTTCAGATGGTTGCGCCTATAATTGTGGTTCAGAATGAGAATGGAGACTTGCATGACCTCAACGGTCATCTTCGTAATGCAGAAGGTCAAAAGATAGATGATCAGTGGGCTGCAATCCTTGATACAGAAGCAGAAGCAGACGCTGCAATAGCTCATCATGAAGCTTAAGCCCAAGCTGCTAAAGGCATGGAGATTTTGAGACCAATCAGGAGACCCTCGGTCGAATTTATGTTTGACAAAGTACTGGAGGGACAGCAGAGGATGACTTTGGACTTCAATGAGAAGTTAGATTTCATGTACCTCCACCTTAACACAAAGATCGAAGATCTCGACACCCTTGTGGGGATTCTTGAAAGTCAAGTGACTGAGGAGATTGAAGCCCGTAAAAAATACGAGGCTATGGTTAGGGAATCTAGACTTAAACATCACGTCAATTATGTGATTGATGATGATTCCTGGGTAGAACTCAAGAGACAAAAGCCTCAGGAGAAAAAGTTCAATATAGGAAAACCGAGTTTGCTAGCAGCCCACACGGGAATTGATCGACACAAGTTACTAAGAATCGATCGACGGTTCCTGTTGACTTGACAAAATCAGGAATAGCTTCACGCGTCGTTCGATGCAGAGGTCGTACAATCGATCGATGGTACTCAGTGACCAAACCAGTTCAGCAACAAGGGGTCAAGAATAAGACAACTTCAGAGAAGAAGATGAATACATCAGAGCCTATGATGGTTGATAAGGCTACCAAGAGTCATCCTAGGAAAGAGCCAAGAACTATTTTGAAGAAGAAAAGTGATCCTGGGAAGTTTGTAGTACCATGTCTGATCAAAGGCCATTAGTTTCCCAACTCCCTTTGTGACACTGGATCATCAGTGAGCATAATACCGAGAGCTGTGGCAGAGAAGTTGAACCTGAGAATGGAACCTTCCAGCGACTCTTTCCTTTTTGTGGATTACTCTAGAGTCGATTCAGGAGGGATTTTCAGAGATGTCCCACTACAAATTCAGGACGTCTTAGTCCCGATAGACTTCCATGTAATGGACATACGAATCAACTGAAACTCCTCTTTGTTACTTGGAAGAGTTTTCATGGCCACCGTAGGAGCCATTTGTGACATGAAGACAAACAGGTTGTGCCTTTCCTTGATAGATCATAATGTGTATTATGAGATTTATAAGAATAAGCATACCCTCACAGAATTGTGTAATTATGCAGAACTTGTGGCCACATGTTTCTGCAATTATGAGTTCGGTGAGAAATCAGAAGAAATAGCATCGATTGACACTCAACCCCCCCCCCCCATTGATCGATACCCAACCTATTGCATAGATCGACACTCACACTTACGCACATGCCCACCCCCACCATGGCGACTTCAGTTACAACACTGCTTATCTCGAGTACGACGAACATTACAGAGAGTAAGAAACAATTGAATATCGAGGAATTGCTTTGGAAGAGGCTGGAATTTTCCATGTTTCCCCTCGACCTGGGAAATCGACGGAACACCTTACACTGTCGATCGATACTGAAGATGACGCAGAAATCGAACGAGAATCATCTGCAGAACGCGAAAGGGAATATGGTTATTTGAAACCAAATGAGTTTGGTATTATTCGAGATCCAGATGGTTATGCCATAGCTATGGACGGCCGAATTCTACATGTCACTAAAGACGATGTAGCAGATATACTTGCAATGGCTAACGGAGCTGGAAATATTTTCACCCACCGGTCCGATCACCGAGCATGGATCGACATCCCACAGACTACATCGATCGAGGCTAAGTCGGCATACCAAGGTTACTATGGAGATTATGACTGGGTAATGAACGCGAGAGTAGGTAATCCAGCATCAATCCTCAACATATCTTGGCGATCCAACGACATCAAACGAAGACCATACCAATTAACTCAAGCAGAAGATACAGAAGATGGTTATCTCAGACCCGACAAGTTTTAAATTTTCAGAGATACAGAAGTACGTCCACGAGATCTTTACGTGAGGATTCTCAACTTACCTAAGGAAGATGTTGCAAATGCCCTTGTTATGGCTAATGGATCAAACAGTTTATTTGGACACTGCAACCGCCATCGATCGATGCGCAGGTACCACCATCGATCGACATCAAGGAGCACAAGCACGAGCACGAGACTAACCAGTACCAAACATCGGTCGACAACAAGAAGCATTCATCAATCGATACCACCATTCCATGAGTCAACGAGTTTTGTACATCTAACCCTTTCACTTCAGAAACTCCATGACCGGTCAGATGGATAAATCTCCTACTGATCGACGGTCAGGTAGAGTATGGACATAGAGATTTTGATGCTGATGGAAGACGGATTTTCTTTTGGAAAAAGCAAGATGAGTATGGCATATACAGAGATGAGAATGGCAATGCACGTGCTATAGAAGGAAGAATTGTGAATATGCAAGAGGATGATATCAGACCAATTATAGAGAGAGAGCTACTATGTTTAAATACAACTACATATGTTTATCTGAATATACAACAAAGATCGCTATGTCCAGGAAGAAGCAAGAGACATATAGCAGAACATAGATTGATGATCTTGTGAATGATATCTACAACGCTCAAGAGATGTCATTTGATGATTCTTACAGAAGGCTTGATGATGTCTACTAACCTATAGATAAATGCCTCACCGGTCTGACTACACGCATGGAAAAGATGCAGAAAGATTTGGATACAATTCAAAGACAACATGCAAGTGGACACAACAGAGTGACATCGATCGATGGCAACATCTCACCATCGATCGATGCTACATCCGATAGACAGATGCACGCAGCAGAAATAGAATTGGAAGACAGGTTCAATAAGATTTTTTTCTCTCAGAGCCTAATGAAGGAAGATATTTCTCAGAAGTTGGAGGATATATCAGAGACTGCAGATGCCAGATTTAGAATACTACAACGTAAAATTGAGAATTTACAAACGAGAATGCATTCAGTAAAAGTTACTAAGGAGGTCATAAAGAATGAGATAGCCAAAAGAGATGAAGCAATGAGAAACTTCATTGGTACATGGTTTCAGAAGAGAAAAGAAGATGTAGACACTTGTTTTCCAAGTTTTGATCCACCTCCATTCTAGTTAGAAACTTAAAAACGTCGAGCATAAGACTATAACCAAGCCCTGAGTGGGAGGCAACCCATTGTTTAGTAGGTTTTTTACTTAAGTTTTTAATTATACTTTTTATGTATTTCGAGTTTTATTTTATTCCTACAGACTACTTATACTAGAATCGATCGACACCATAGAGGCACCATCGGTCGACACTGGATCGCGACCATCGATCGACCAAGCCTGCCTACCATCGATCGACACTCTCTCACAGAAAGAGGTATCGAGGTCTATACTTAAGCTATTTACTAATGATTTAATTTTTTCTAACCAATCCGGGGTGGATTACACTGGGGAAAGTGTCATTTAAGTCTGGGGGGGAGGTTCGCTAACACTATTTAATTTTTTTGAGTTTTATTTACTATCTATATAAGTTTTTTCAAAGAATTTTATCGAGTCAAGAAAGAGACTATTATCAAGATTTATTATTGACTAACCACACTTTAGTACCATTCTTAGAAAGTTGTTTGCAGAGATTACTAGAGATACCGAATTGGATCATCCTGCCACTATATCACACTTGGTTAGAAAGTTTGAAGGAACCGAAGCTGATTTCCAACACTAATCCTGACATTATTTGCTTGCCTTGGGATTTGGTATACACTAGATCGGATTCCTTTTGCAAGTCTGGAAGGTAAAAGTATGTGTGCTTCTGATTCCCCTCTCTCTCTCCTTCAGATTAAAAAAGGAGTCGAACATGATTTGGTGGCTACAACCATTAAAGCTTGATTCATATGATCCTAGAAAGAGATAAAGGTTAAAAACAAGTGAACAGGATCGGGAGGCGAAAACCATTAGGGCTTGATTCATGGAAGCCTATCCAAATATCCCAGTCAATTAAAAAAATAAAATGATACCCTCAAAAGAAGGGAGACATTGACTGAGAAGAAGTGAGAAGAGAGAGAGGAAAGGAATCAGAGAAGACTACCTGTGTGTTCAGATACTTGCAGAGGTAAGGGTCTACATATCTTTTGATCGATACTCCCAAGGTAAAGCATGCACTTTTATTTCATGCAAACAAATGAAATCAGTAGAGGGGCGAGTCAGACTAGTTTCCGCTAAGTTTTTGGTAGAATGGATTTTGTTGCTATACCAGGATAGGGTATATAAAGTTCTTTGTGATTGACCTAACAGCATGTGGCTGCAATGAAGTAAGGTGACAGTTATACGTTGTGACAGTTATACGTAGATATTATGTGAGTCTTTGCTTTTTCAAACCTCTTTAGCAGGCTTATTTGCTTGAGGACACGCAAAAGGTTAAGTCTGGGGGAGTTGATATAGCCTATTAATTAGCAGTTGTAGGCCATGTTATGGACTCCATTTAGGGTCTATTATGTGTGTCTAGGCTATGTTTTAAGGTCTTTACAGGTCCATGTACGCTTTGGAGATATATGGAGATACTTGGAGCTTTTGGAGAATTTAGAGGAGATTAATCCGTAGCTGATCAAAGAGAGAGTCGAAGTACAAGACGGCTGTCGATTAACGGCACTATCCTGACGTCGACCGATGTTATATGACCACGATCGATCGATGCTGACCACTTGCCATCGATCGATGACCAATTCGAAGATATCCGATTTCAAGTCCAAGTTAGAGACAAGACAGAAGATTACAAGTTTACCCTTGAATGAGTTTTGACCTATATATTTTTTTTATATTACTTTATGTATGAGAAAGAGAAAAAAGGGGAAATACAATACAATATAGTAGACAATATTCTTAGGGAGAATTGTATTGGAACCCCAGTGTTTTTATCTATGCATAATATTAAGACTATTCTTCTTACTTTAATTATGTCTGAGTAGTTATCAACTAGATTTAGGGTTTATTAAAGTTACTAATAGTTAGCCAAACAGTAGAATTGTTAGGGTCATTATTAGATCTATTAATAGAATTGTGTTTCTTTCTTGTGTTCTAGAGTAGCTAACTAGAACCGTGATAATAGGATAGTTAGGCACAAGCGAGAGCATGGTCTACTACCAGAGTTTATTCTGTTGAGCTAGGTTGCTAGAAACAAACGAGAGTTGATTTAGTTACCCTAGTGAACTTATCGAATTAGGTCATAAAGCTTGACTCAAGAAACAATTGATCGACGCAAGATCATTGCCATCGATCGACGGTCATTCCGTGTCAACAAGCGAGAGCTCAGACATTGGACTTAGTCAATATATTAGACTCGCAGCGAGAGCTGGTGTCTTTTACAATAGATATCGAGTTCCATAATTAAATACCCTTAACTTCTATCTTCAATAATCTACTTGCCTGAAACCCAAGATTTAACATATTTACATTTACATCTAGTTAGTTTTATTAGCATATTTCCATATTTACATTATTAGCATATTTCCATATTGCATCTACACTCTCTGATAAGGAACATATCCTTAGACTCATTAGTTGTTACCAATATATATATAATCACCTAGCTTAACTTTAGGAATAAGAAATATATTGTGTGGCATTGTTCTTTGTGGATTCGATCCTTAAGTACTACACATGATATCTCTTTGCAAGAGAATTATTTTGTGTGTTGGAATTAAGGGTTAATTTGATAGTTGATTGTTTAGGATATTTATACCCTGCTAAAACAATAAACAACACCGCATGTCATGTCGCTAGTCCAGAGCTCTCTAAACTGCCACCCTCGTCACATAGTCCCTACTCATAACTATGTATATATATATAGCATCACTTAACATCACTCAATCAAAATCAAGTTGAATCTTCTAGACCCCTAATTCCAGTTTGCATTGAATTCTAACTATCACACAAGACTCAATTCAATCAGACAAAACATGTTCCGAAACTAAACGATGATAGAAAGAATTATACACTAGTAACGGGGTCTACGAAATTGACCCTCACCTTTTCTGCGGGTTCTGAAGAAAACCTAAGAAAACACCAACTAACCTTGACGGCTCTAAAACAACAATTCTGGAACTCTCTGAAAAAGATGAATATGATGTTTTTGGCAGAACTAAACCCTAAATATAATTGATGAATAACTCAAGAACTGACCGTTAACATTTCGATCCCTCCGATCAGATTGTATTCCTAGATGTACTCTGTCAGTATACACCAAGTTTACTCTGATCGGACACCATTTGGTTTAACCAGAATAGCTTCATCTTCAGGCTGGTCACAAACAAAGACTGCACCAACACTTCTCACAAAACAAGCATAACTCTCAGAAAATAACTTGGAATGACAATCCGCTTGTAGGAGATGATAGGTAAAACAATGAACTATTTACTGACAAATTTCCAGACTGAAATCTTTTTTTTTCTGTTTAACTTATCTCCCTTACACTGAGACTGGTCGGAACTGTCTCTGTAACTCAACAACTTTATTATTTGCCAAAACACAACGTTCATAAATTTTTAACTGAACCTCGGTTTGACGATCGAGAATATGATCAGGAAATCTGAAATCGATATATTTCCATTCATATCTCCCTCGTTTTATGAATCATTATGGAAAAACGGGAAAACACTGATGAAGTTGACTGATCGAGGATCGGATCTGCAGGGAATAGTCTCGAAGAAACAATCACAACTTTCAGATGATGTGATGGCTCCTCCTTCATGGTGTCTTTTTGGGGCTGATCCGGTGAATTTCCGGCAGAGCTTCGCCACTCCATAAATCTCTGCTAAAGGCCACCACAAAATCCCTCTTTAAATAGAAAAAAATTAGGGTTTCTGCAACTTAACTGGGTTTTACTGGGCCGAATTATTTGGGCCGATATTTTGGTCGTTACAAACTCTATGGTCCAAGTTAGGAACAAAGCTTTTGTTTTCAACTACTTGTCACCCACAAACTGAAGTATTGAATAGGACCTTGTCTACTCTTTTACGTGCATTGATAAAAAAGAACTTTAAGACTTGGGAAGATTGCTTGCCTCATGTTGACTTTGCTTACAATGATTCTGTTCATTCTGCATCTAAGTATTCTTGTTTTCAGTTGGTCGACGTGAGGTTGTGTTTGAACCTGCTGATTTGGTTTGGGTACATTTGAGGAAATGAGGGTTTCCAAATGAAAGGAAATAAAAGTTGCTACCAAGAACATACGGTCCCTTCAAAGTGCTCAAAATAATCAACAACAATGCTTACAAAATTCAGCTTCCAAGTAAGTATAATGTGAGTTCAACTTTTAATGTTGCTGACTTGATTCCTTTTGTTGCAGATGAACCGGATATGAGGACAAATCCTTTTCATGAAAGGGAGCATGATATGAACCGGACCAAGACTTTGAATGAAAATGGTTTGCTTGTACGTGAAGGTTCAATGACTCGGGCCAGAGCTCAAAGATTTAAGGTGGCCTTTCTTGGATATGTCCAATACTTAGAAAATCAAAGGAGTTAAGAACCTTTGTCCCAAAAAGTTTTGATTGTTACTTGTATTCGGGCCAGCCCAAATGGTTGAGCTAAAGATGTGGGTCAGCTGACTGTAGTGAAGGTCAAGGTGGACGGAGTGACACTCGGTTTGGGCTAGCTGTTCGAGCTAACAAGAAGTGACACTTAACTAAGTGATCTGGATGATCTGAATGCATATGATACTTACTCAAGAGACTTGAAAGAGCTGGATTAGAGTGACACTTTCGTAGCTCAGCTGGACGAGCTGAACACTTAGCTGGTTGAAGGCCAAATCCGCGTATGGAAACTTGGAAAGTCATGGTCTTTGATCTTTGGTCTTTAGTCTGTGTTCTATTTTCTATGATGCTTTGTTTTCTACATTTTCATTTTTATTTTTCTACACATTTTGACTGAGTTTGTCGATTGTAAACTCTATAAAAGGCTAAGTCCTTTCTGAATAAAGATCATCCAACTTTTTATCAAAAACCTTTTCTTGTTTCTTTGAAACTTCTGAGAGTGAATCTCAATATGTTCTTTGTGCACAACCAGATTGTGTGTGAAGCTAAAGCAGAAGCAGTACCAAGTTGGGAACCGAAATCCATAGTGTCAATTTCCGTAAATTAAGGAAAGCCAAGAGAACCTGACTTTCCCAGAGGTCCCAGATTATCTGCGTAAACAAATGAAAACGAAGAAGCTACAGAGTTTTCTGAAGAAAAAAACGAGTAGAATCTAGCTAACAAAGAGAATCTCATAACAGGGATGGAGAAGAATCAAACTAAAGTTTTGAGTATGCAGCCTCCTATATCCTAAGTTCTTCTAAGGTAGCGGAGTTATTCTAGGTCTAAATCTTTGGGGTCCCCTGAGCCTTTAGATGCAGCTCGCCTTATATATGCCTTCTGGGTCGGTTCCGCTTTCCTTTTTTCCCCTAGGTCCAGTTTATCGCTTCGCGGAAACATTCTTTTCTATCTCGATCTTCATCATTATCTTGGAAACTTGACATTTATCTTCCTATTTTGCGAGATTTATCTTCTTCTGTGAGTAAAGATACGCCGTCATAACATTGCTGGGCTCAACTTCGTATGGAATCGCAAGTGGTTCTTTAGTCGCTTTCTAGGCCATTTTGGGCCGTATTTCGACTTAAACGTTTTTGTGATTTCTTCGAAAGAACGTTTAATTATACGACGTCACTTTAGCTAGGAAGTTCACACTTCTCGTATAGTTTAGACAACTGTGGAGTTGAGTTAACCGTTGTCGTTTATACGATAACCGTGAACTTCATTCGGGAAAATGAGTCTTTGCGGGTCTTATCGTAAAGTCCCAAGATAACTCTGATCGAGACAAAACAAAGGGTGGATCCGCTGAGGATCAATGGAAGGCATAATATCTGGTTTATGTTTGGTCCAACTTTCCTCGGGGGCGAGTTGGACTACGTGTTCGGTCCAACTCACCCGTTCAGCAAGTTAGACTGCTTGCTCGGTCTCGTGCTCCATTTCTCTCGAGTCCTTTGCTCGGGAGTTGCCGAGATTTTGCCGAGGAAGCTTTCATACAATCAACGCAATTTTTGAAGATGATTTCGAGATAACCATTTTTGACCCCAACAGTTAGCCCCCCAGCTCGCAAGTTTCAAGCATTATTCTTGGGGGCGAGTGATAGTGTTAATCGGAATGTGCGGTTAAGATTGATTTTTCTCGAGAAGCTTTCTTTGATTTTTTTTTTAATTCGGAAAAATCACTTCAATTTTTTGTTTCTTCTATAAGTATTGAGCTTTCATTCTTCATTCTCTCCACATTCTCTCAACTTTCAAAATCCTCTTCGCACTCTCTCTTAGAAATTCTCCCCACCAAAATGGCTTCTTCCAGCAACGCTCAGCAGAGTTGTGATGTCGAGATGAGAAATGCCGTCGGCGCTAGTTCGTTGGACCTTCCTGCTGCCAAATCTGTTTCATCTCACATTGTGGAGTTTCTTTCCTTTCAGTGTGAGTTGGCTCGTCGCGGGGACCCCACACACGGTGTGTCTCCGAGACATGAAGCTTTGGCTGATGCATTGAGCCCCGAGGTTCCACCCCCCCCCCCGCGTACGTGATGCCGTTCTTTACGGAGGGGTGGTCTCCAAGTATGTGTCGGCACCGAAGTTCAAAGTTCAGCCAACGAGTTCTTCTACGACTCTGGTTCATGTCATCGATGTCAAACCGGTTCACGAGTCGATGCCCCCTCCCCAAGTCAATAGAGTAACCACCTTGGGGTTACCTACTCCTAGCACGATTCTAGCTGCTGCGCCAAAGAGTCTCAATTGGCCATGTGCTAATCCCGACGCGGCTAAGAAGAGGAGGTTCAACAAGGACTCCGAGGCTGGTCCTTTACTTGCAATGGCATCTGGTTAAGGTCCGATTTCATGAAATCGAACCAACATTCGTTTCGATAAAAAACCTTCTGCCCTTTTTAGTGCGTCTATATCGATCGTTTCTTGACTACCCTTTTTCTTTGTCTCGCAGTTTGTTTCGTTGATCGATAGGATGATCAGCGAGTGCGGTTTATAGGATGGACATCTTGCAAAGGAGTTAGTGGAGTCGCGAGAAAGGTTGTTGCAGCTTGAAGGGAAGTTAAAGGTTATCGAGGATGCTCATTCCCTTGAAATATCTCAATATTAGTCTCGGATTAGTGAACTCGAGCGGGATCTGGGGAAGACTGCGAGCTCTTTGCTTAAGGCAAAATAGGCAAAGGTGGCTAAATCCTCTGAGCTGTGTCGACTAAGGTGTAAAATCAAGAGTGGGGAGCGATCGTCTTTTTGCGCGATCAAAGAGGCTAAGGATTCCATGCATTCTGAGATTCAGACCTGCTTGGAGAGGATCGCTGATTCCCTTGATTCCTTGGGAGTCGTCAACGTCAGGGACTTGGATCTGGTAGGCTTCGAGGGAGGGATGAGCGAGGTCCAGTTTTTTTACGGTGAAGCGCCTCCGTCTCTACAGGCCGAAGAGGCTAAACTTTCTGCTCGTAAAGCCGAGTTAGTGGATGCAGAAGAAGACTTTGATCTGATCCTTGCAGGCCTGAAGTGTGAGTGCACCCTTTCATCTTGCTTGGGTGACCTTGAGGGTCAAGATCCCATTGCCGAGGAGGATGGAGACGTCGCGGTTCCGAACCTGGAAGGGGTGATCGGCGAAGGCGAGGCTCCGCGTGCAGAGGATGATTGAGTTTGTAGTCTTTTGTGAGACTTTTTTTATGTTTATCTCCGGCCAAGTGTGGCCGTGTTTTATCTTGGGAGTGGCTGCTTTTGAATCCTTGTTTCTTTTGTGACTTTTAAATGAACTTCGTTTTGCATTTTTAAGAGATTATCGAGCACTTATGTGGGTGTAGTGTGATAACTATCAGTTTTCATCTTGTAGTCTACCTCTGGGTGAAAAGCTACATTCACGATCTGTTTCGAGAGTTTTCTGCAGTGCACAAACTTGCAGGATTTCTGACAATGCTCGAATATTAGCCAAGAGACTAATTTTTGGATCTCGTATCATGGTGCTTGATACTATGCCAAAAGATTTTAGAGATAGTTTGATGGGTTTAGGCAAGACCTAGGTCTAATTGCGGTTTTAGGGGGTGCGATGACTACTTCAACTTATGTTTCCCGTATCGTTCTTTGACCTGATACCGTCCCGCTTTAAAGTCCGCTATATGTTCTCGGCTTATGTGACTTGTATGGTAGGAATCGATCATCTCTTCGGGACAATCTTTAAGTCTCCCGAAAGTGCTGACCAAAATTTTGGATTTATTTTATAGTGCTATTACCCTTGGCTCGGGAGTTCGAGATCATTCTCTACGAGATGGCTTAGTCTGTTTAGGACGTTAAGATTTGTTGTGTTCAGCAAAAAACTAATCAGTAGATATTACCGTTTTTGATTCTTCTGGAAGGATATGTGTTAAAAAGGTGTGTGTGTTTTGTAGTCGTGGAAGGACTGTTTTAAAGTGAGCATTCCTTCTCGGAAAGTTTTGACGAAAAAAGGAATCTTTCAAGCTTTAGCGACGTCTCTCTGTCTCGAAGGTTGAATTTTTTACGTTGTTTTTTAAGTGAAGCGAGTTGCGAGATGGAGTATTCTGGTGATAGACGGATTTTGGGCGGTTTTCCGCCGCCTTACCTTAATCGAGTTTTGAAAAAACCGATTTTGGGAACGGATATTCAGAAATTTTGGGAGTATACGAGTATACGTATACGTACCCACTCCCCCCCCCAAGTCAATAGAGTACCCGTCTTGGGGTTGCCTACTCCTAGCACAATTCTAGTTGCTGCACCAAAGAGTCTCAATTGGCCCTGTGCTAATCCCGACGCGGCTAAGAAGAGGAGGTTCAACAAGGACTCCGAGTCTGTTCCTTTACCTGCAATGGCATCTGTATAAGGTCCGATTTCACGAAATTGCACCAACGTTCGTTTCGATAAATAACCTTATGCCCTTTTTAGTGCGTGTATATCAATCGTTTCTTGACTACCCTTTTTCTTTGTCTCGTAGTTTGTTTCGTTGATCGATGGGATGATCAGGGAGTGCGGTTTATAGGCTGGACATCTTGCTAAGGAGTTAGTGGACTCGCAAGAAAGGTTGTTGCAGCTTGAAGGGAAGTTAAAGGTTATCGAGAATGCTCATTCCCTTGAAGTATCTCAATACTAGTCTCGGATTGGAGAACTCGAGCGAGATCTGGGGAAGACTGCGACTTCTTTGCTTAAGGCGAAATAGGCAAATGTGGCTAAATCCTCGGAGTTGCTTCGACTAAGGCGTAAAACCAAGATTGGGGAAGGATCGTCTGTTTGCACGATAGAAGAGGCTAAGGTTTCCATGCATTTTGAGATTCAGACCCCCTTGGAGAGGATCGCTGATTCTCTTGATTCCTTGGGACTCGTCCACGTCAGGGACTTGGCTCTGGCAGGCTTTGAGGGGATGAGCCAGGTCCAGTTTTTTTACGGTGAAACGCCTCCGTCTCTACAGGCCGAAGAGGCCAAACTTTCTGCTCGTAAAGCAGAGTTAGTGGATGTGGATGAAGACTTTGATCTGATCCTTGCAGGCCTTAAGTCTGAGTGCACCCTTTCATCTTGCTCGGGTGACCTTGAGGGTCAAGATCCCATAGCCGAGGAGGATGGAGACGTCGCGCTTCCGAACCTGGAAGGGGTGATTGGCGAAAGCGAGACTCAGCGTGCGGAGGATGATTGAGTTTGTAATCTTTTGTGAGACTTTGTTTTATGTTTAGCTCCGGACAAGTGTGGCCGTGTTTTATCTTGGGAGTGGCTGCTTGTGGCTTTGAATCCTTGTTGCTTTTGTGACTTTTAAATGAACTTCGTTTTGCATTTTTAAAAGATAATCGAGCACTTATGTGGGTGTAGTGGGATGACTATCAGTTTTCATCTCGTAGTCTAACTCTGGGTGTAAAGCTACATTCACGATCTGTTTTGAGAGTTTTCCGCAGTGCATAAACTTGCAGGATTTCTGACAACGCTCGAATATTAGCCAAGAGACTAATTTTGGGATCTCGTATCATGGTGCTTGATACTATGCCTAGAGATGTTAGAGATAGTGTGATGGGTTTAGGCAAGACCTAGGTCTAATCGCGTCTTTAGGGGGTGCGATGACTACTTCAACTTACGTTTTCCATATCATTTTTGACCTGATACCGTCCCTCTTTAAAGTCCGCTATTTGTTCTCGGCATATGTTACTTGTATGTTAGGAATCGAGCATCTCTTCGGGACAATTTTTAAGTCTTCCGAAAGTGATGACCAAAATTTTGGATTTATTTTATAGTGCTATTACCCTTGTGTCGGGAGTTCGAGATCAGTCTCTACGAGACGGCTTAGTCTATTTAGAACGTTAAGAGTTTGTTGTGTTCAGCAACAAACTAATCGGTAGATATTACCGTTTTTGATTCTTCGGGATGGATATGTGTTAAGAAGGTGTGTGTGTTTTGTAGTGGTGGAAGGACTGTTTTAAACTGAGCATTCCTTTTCGGAAATTTTTGACGAAAAAAGGAATCTATCAAGCATTAGCGACATCTCGCTGTGTCGAAGGTTAAACGTTGTTTTTTAAGTGAAGTGAGTTGCGAGATGGAGTATTCTGGTGATAGACGGATTTTAGGCGGTTTTCCGCTGCGTTACCTTAATCGAGTTTCAAAAATACCGAGTTTGGGAATGAATATTCAGAAATTTTGGGAGTATACGAGCATACGTATACGTACCCACTCCCCCCTCCCCCGCTATTTAAAGAGGGGGTACAGCTGAGCTCGTCATGCTACGATTGCTTACGTACCCTCTTCTGGTACCAAGCCGTCTCGTAGTTCTGTTTGAAGCATTGTCTAGTGGTCTAGTGGTAGTACTTCTGGAGCGTTCCAAGTTCTCAGAATTTTAATGTCTGCATGTATGCGATTTTGTTTGCACCTGGTCAGACTACTTTTATGACTTTGTAATGTCCTTCCCATTTTTCTCCTTGTTTTCATGTGTTTCACTCAACGATGTTTTGAAAAACTTTCATAGGAATAAGTCGCCTTTTTTGTATCTACGGCTGCGTACA